>CATIXX010000114.1:0-149494 GCA_949716465.1 Chalcosyrphus nemorum | reverse complement strand
ACAAAAATATCATTTTCTCAAAAAGTATCCGTCCCATCGCAAAACCGATTGCAGATTTTGAATCCTCATGGAATTTTCTTTCGGATAACAGTACCTTTTGTCGATTGGAGCATCTTGGCGCGATATAAGAAAAATTACGATCCACGAATAGAATTTTTTTTTTTTTAAATTTTTAGTTTTTGAAGGATGCACAAAAATATAATTTTCTCAAAAAGTATCCGTCGCATCGCAAAACGGATTGCAGATTTGGAATCCTCATGGAATTTTTTTTCGGATAACATTAGCTTTTGTCGATTGGAGCATCTTGTCGAGATAAAAGAAAAATTACGATCCACGCACTGAAATTTTTTTTTGAGAAATTTTGAGTTTTTGAAGGCTGCACAAAAATATCATTTTCTCAAAAAGTATCCATCGCATCGCAAAAACTGATTGCAGATTTTGAATCCCAATGGAATTTTCTTTCGGATAACATTACCTTTTGTCGATTGGATCATCTTGGCGCGATATAAGAAAAATTACGATCCACGCATTGAATTTTTTTTAAAGAAATTTTAAGTTTTTGAAAGCTGCACAAAAAAATCATTTTCTCAAAAAGTATCCATCGCATCGCAAAACGGATTGCAGATTTAAAATCCTCATGGAATTTTCTTTCGCAAAATATTACCTTTTGTCGATTGGATCATCTCGGCGCGATATAAGAAAAATTACGATCCACGCATTGAATTTTTTTTAAAGAAATTTTAAGTTTTTGAAGGCTGCACAAAAATATCATTTTCTCAAAAAGTATCCGTCGCATCGCAAAACCGATTGCAGATTTATAATTCCCATAGAATTTTCTTTTGGATAACATTACTTTTTGTCGATTGGAACGATTGGAGCATCTTGGCGTGATAAAAGAAAAATTACGATCCACGCATTGAATTTTTTTTAAAGAAATTTTAAGTTTTTGAAGGCTGCACAAAAATATCACTTTCTCAAAAAGTGTCCGTCGCATCGCAAAACTGATTGCAGATTTAGAATCCCCATCGAATTTTCTTTCGGATAACATTACCTTTTGTCGATTGGAACATCTTGGCGCGATATAAGAGAAATTACGATCCACGCATTGAATTTTTTTTTAAGAATTTTTAAGTTTTTGAAGGCTGCACAAAAATATCATTTTCTCAAAAAGTATCCATCGCATCGCAAAATGGATTGATTTGGAATCCTCATGGAATTTTCTTTCGGATAACAGTACCTTTTGTCGATTGGAACATCTTGGCGCGATACACGAGAAATTACGATCCACTCATTTAATTTTTTTTTAAAGAATTTTTAAGTTTTTGAAGGATGAACAAAAATATCATTTTCTCAAAAAGTATCCGTCGCATCGCAAAATGGATTGATTTGGAATCCTCATGAAATTTTCTTTCGGATAACATTACCTTTTGTCGATTGGAGCATCTTGGCGATATAAGAAAAATTACGATCCAGGCATTAAAATTTTTTTTAAAGAAATTTTAAGTTTTTGAAGGCTTCAACAAAATAGCATTATCTCAAAAAGTATCCCTCGCATCGCAAAACCGATTGCAGATTTATAATTCCCATAGAATTTTCTTTTGGATGGCATTACCTTTTGTCGATTGGAACGATTGGAGCATCTTGGCGTGATAAAAGAAAAATTACGATCCACGTATTGAATTTTTTTTTAAGAAATTTTAAGTTTTTGAAGGCTGCACAAAAATATCATTTTCTCAAAAAGTGTCCGTCGCATCGCAAAACTGATTGCAGATTTAGAATCCCCATCGAATTTTCTTTCGGATAACATTACCTTTTGTCAATTGGAACATCTTGGCGCGATATAAGAGAAATTACGATCCACGCATTGAATTTTTTTTTAAGAATTTTTAAGTTTCTGAAGGCTGCACAAAAATATCATTTTCTCAAAAAGTATCCGTCGCATCGCAAAACCGATTGCAGATTTGAAATCCTCATGGAATTTTCTTTCGGATAGCAGTACCTTTTGTCGATTGGAGCATCTTGGCGCGATATAAGAAAAATTACGATCCACGAATAGAATTTTTTTTTTTTTAAATTTTTAGTTTTTGAAGGATGCACAAAAATATAATTTTCTCAAAAAGTATCCGTCGCATCGCAAAACGGATTGCAGATTTGGAATCCTCATGGAATTTTTTTTCGGATAACATTAGCTTTTGTCGATTGGAGCATCTTGTCGAGATAAAAGAAAAATTACGATCCACGCACTGAAATTTTTTTTTGAGAAATTTTGAGTTTTTGAAGGCTGCACAAAAATATCATTTTCTCAAAAAGTATCCATCGCATCGCAAAAACTGATTGCAGATTTTGAATCCCAATGGAATTTTCTTTCGGATAACATTACCTTTTGTCGATTGGATCATCTTGGCGCGATATAAGAAAAATTACGATCCACGCATTGAATTTTTTTTAAAGAAATTTTAAGTTTTTGAAAGCTGCACAAAAAAATCATTTTCTCAAAAAGTATCCATCGCATCGCAAAACGGATTGCAGATTTAAAATCCTCATGGAATTTTCTTTCGCAAAATATTACCTTTTGTCGATTGGATCATCTCGGCGCGATATAAGAAAAATTACGATCCACGCATTGAATTTTTTTTAAAGAAATTTTAAGTTTTTGAAGGCTGCACAAAAATATCATTTTCTCAAAAAGTATCCGTCGCATCGCAAAACCGATTGCAGATTTATAATTCCCATAGAATTTTCTTTTGGATAACATTACTTTTTGTCGATTGGAACGATTGGAGCATCTTGGCGTGATAAAAGAAAAATTACGATCCACGCATTGAATTTTTTTTAAAGAAATTTTAAGTTTTTGAAGGCTGCACAAAAATATCACTTTCTCAAAAAGTGTCCGTCGCATCGCAAAACTGATTGCAGATTTAGAATCCCCATCGAATTTTCTTTCGGATAACATTACCTTTTGTCGATTGGAACATCTTGGCGCGATATAAGAGAAATTACGATCCACGCATTGAATTTTTTTTTAAGAATTTTTAAGTTTTTGAAGGCTGCACAAAAATATCATTTTCTCAAAAAGTATCCATCGCATCGCAAAATGGATTGATTTGGAATCCTCATGGAATTTTCTTTCGGATAACAGTACCTTTTGTCGATTGGAACATCTTGGTGCGATACACGAGAAATTACGATCCACTCATTTAATTTTTTTTTAAAGAATTTTTAAGTTTTTGAAGGATGAACAAAAATATCATTTTCTCAAAAAGTATCCGTCGCATCGCAAAATGGATTGATTTGGAATCCTCATGAAATTTTCTTTCGGATAACATTACCTTTTGTCGATTGGAGCATCTTGGCGATATAAGAAAAATTACGATCCAGGCATTAAAATTTTTTTTAAAGAAATTTTAAGTTTTTGAAGGCTTCAACAAAATAGCATTATCTCAAAAAGTATCCCTCGCATCGCAAAACCGATTGCAGATTTATAATTCCCATAGAATTTTCTTTTGGATGGCATTACCTTTTGTCGATTGGAACGATTGGAGCATCTTGGCGTGATAAAAGAAAAATTACGATCCACGTATTGAATTTTTTTTTAAGAAATTTTAAGTTTTTGAAGGCTGCACAAAAATATCATTTTCTCAAAAAGTGTCCGTCGCATCGCAAAACTGATTGCAGATTTAGAATCCCCATCGAATTTTCTTTCGGATAACATTACCTTTTGTCAATTGGAACATCTTGGCGCGATATAAGAGAAATTACGATCCACGCATTGAATTTTTTTTTAAGAATTTTTAAGTTTCTGAAGGCTGCACAAAAATATCATTTTCTCAAAAAGTATCCGTCGCATCGCAAAACCGATTGCAGATTTGAAATCCTCATGGAATTTTCTTTCGGATAGCAGTACCTTTTGTCGATTGGAGCATCTTGGCGCGATATAAGAAAAATTACGATCCACGAATAGAATTTTTTTTTTTTAAATTTTTAGTTTTTGAAGGCTGCACAAAAATATCATTTTCTCAAAAAGTATCCGTCGCATCGCAAAATGGATTGATTTGGAATCCTCATGAAATTTTCTTTCGGATAACATTACCTTTTGTCGATTGGAGCATCTTTGCGAGATAAAAGAAAAATTACGATCCACGCATTGAAATTTTCTTAAAGAAATTTTAAGTTTTTGAAGGCTGCACAAAAATATCATTTTCTCAAAAAGTATCCGTCGCATCGCAAAACTAATTGCAGATTTAGAATCCCCATGGAATTTTCTTTTGGATAACATTACATTTTGTCGATTGGAGCATCTTGGCGCGATATAAGAAAAATTACGATCCACGAATAGAATTTTTTTTTTTTAATTTTTAGTTTTTGAAGGCTGCACAAAAATATCATTTTCTCAAAAAGTATCCGTCGCATCGCAAAACCGATTGCAGATTTGAAATCCCCATGGATTTTTCTTTCGGATAACAGTACCTTTTGTCGATTGGAGCATCTTGGCGCGATATAAGAGAAATTCGGATCCACTCATTTAATTTTTTTTTTGAAAGAATTTTTAAGATTTTGAAGGCTGAATAAAAATATCATTTTCTCAAAAAGTATCCGTCGCATCGCAAAAAGGATTGCAGATTTGGAATCCTCATGGAATTTTCTTTCGGATAACATTAGCTATTGTCGATTGGAGCATCTTGGCGAGATAAAAGAAAAATTACGATCCACGCACTGAAATTTTTTTTTTGAGAAATTTTGAGTTTTTGAAGGCTGCACAAAAATATCATTTTCTCAAAAAGTATCCGTCCCATCGCAAAACCGATTGCAGATTTTGAATCATCATGGAATTTTCTTGCGGATAACAGTACCTTTTTGTCGATTGGAGCATCTTGGCGCGATATAAGAAAAATTACGATCCACGAATAGAATTTTTTTTTTAAATTTTTAGTTTTTGAAGGCTGCACAAAAATATCATTTTCTCAAAAAGTATTCGTCGCATCGCAAAATGGATTGATTTGGAATCCTCATGAAATTTTCTTTCGGATAACATTACCTTTTGTCGATTGGAGCATCTTTGCGAGATAAAAGAAAAATTACGATCCACGCATTGAAATTTTTTTAAAGAAATTTTAAGTTTTTGAAGGCTGCACAAAAATATCATTTTCTCAAAAAGTATCCGTCGCATCGCAAAACTAATTGCAGATTTAGAATCCTCATGGAATTTTCTTTCGGATAACATTAGCTATTGTCGATTGGAGCATCTTGGCGAGATAAAAGAAAAATTACGATCCACGCACTGAAATTTTTTTTTTGAGAAATTTTGAGTTTTTGAAGGCTGCACAAAAATATCATTTTCTCAAAAAGTATCCGTCCCATCGCAAAACCGATTGCAGATTTTGAATCCTCATGGAATTTTCTTTCGGATAACAGTACCTTTTGTCGATTGGAGCATCTTGGCGCGATATAAGAAAAATTACGATCCACGAATAGAATTTTTTTTTTTTAAATTTTTAGTTTTTGAAGGCTGCACAAAAATATAATTTTCTCAAAAAGTATCCGTCGCATCGCAAAACGGATTGCAGATTTGGAATCCTCATGGAATTTTTTTTCGGATAACATTAGCTTTTGTCGATTGGAGCATCTTGTCGAGATAAAAGAAAAATTACGATCCACGCACTGAAATTTTTTTTTGAGAAATTTTGAGTTTTTGAAGGCTGCACAAAAATATCATTTTCTCAAAAAGTATCCATCGCATCGCAAAAACTGATTGCAGATTTTGAATCCCAATGGAATTTTCTTTCGGATAACATTACCTTTTGTCGATTGGATCATCTTGGCGCGATATAAGAAAAATTACGATCCACGCATTGAATTTTTTTTAAAGAAATTTTAAGTTTTTGAAAGCTGCACAAAAAAATCATTTTCTCAAAAAGTATCCATCGCATCGCAAAACGGATTGCAGATTTTGAATCCTCATGGAATTTTCTTTCGGATAACAGTACCTTTTGTCGATTGGAGCATCTTGGCGCGATATAAGAAAAATTACGATCCACGAATAGATTTTTTTTTTTTTTAATTTTTAGTTTTTGAAGGCTGCACAAAAATATCATTTTCTCAAAAAGTATCCGTCGCATCGCAAAACGGATTGCAGATTTGGAATCCTCATGGAATTTTTTTTCGGATAACATTAGCTTTTGTCGATAGGAGCATCTTGTCGAGATAAAAGAAAAATTACGATCCACGCACTGAAATTTTTTTTTGAGAAATTTTGAGTTTTTGAAAGCTGCACAAAAATATCATTTTCTCAAAAAGTATCCATCGCATCGCAAAAACTGATTGCAGATTTTGAATCCCAATGGAATTTTCTTTCGGATAACATTACTTTTTGTCGATTGGATCATCTTGGCGCGATATAAGAAAAATTACGATCCACGCATTGAATTTTTTTTTAAGAAATTTTAAGTTTTTGAAAGCTGCACAAAAAAATCATTTTCTCAAAAAGTATATATCGCATCGCAAAACGGATTGCAGATTTAGAATCCCCATGGAATTTTCTTTCGGATAACATTACCTTTTGTCGATTGGATCATCTCGGCGCGATATAAGAAAAATTACGATCCACGCATTGAATTTTTTTTAAAGAAATTTTAAGTTTTTGAAGGCTGCACAAAAATATCATTTTCTCAAAAAGTATCCGTCGCATCGCAAAACCGATTGCAGATTTAGAATCCTCATGGAATTTTCTTTCGGATAACAGTACCTTTTTTCGATTGGAACATCTTGGCGCGATATAAGAGAAATTACGATCCACTCATTTAATTTTTTTTTTAAAGAATTTTTAAGTTTTTGAAGGCTGAACAAAAATATCATTTTCTCAAAAAGTATCCGTCGCATCGCAAAATGGATTGATTTGGAATCCTCATGAAATTTTCTTTCGGATAACATTACCTTTTGTCGATTGGAGCATCTTGGCGCGATATAAGAAAAATTACGATCCAGGCATTGAAATTTTTTTTAAAGAAATTTTAAGTTTTTGAAGGCTTCAACAAAATATCATTATCTCAAAAAGTATCCGTCGCATCGCAAAACCGATTGCAGATTTATAATTCCCATAGAATTTTCTTTTGGATGGCATTACCTTTTGTCGATTGGAACGATTGGAGCATCTTGGCGTGATAAAAGAAAAATTACGATCCACGCATTGAATTTTTTTTAAAGAAATTTTAAGTTTTTGAAGGCTGCACAAAAATATCACTTTCTCAAAAAGTGTCCGTCGCATCGCAAAACTGATTGCAGATTTAGAATCCCCATCGAATTTTCTTTCGGATAACATTACCTCTTGTCGATTGGAACATCTTGGCGCGATATAAGAGAAATTACGATCCACGCATTGAATTTTTTTTTAAAAATTTTTAAGTTTTTGAAGGCTGCACAAAAATATCATTTTCTCAAAAAGTATCCATCGCATCGCAAAATGGATTGATTTGGAATCCTCATGGAATTTTCTTTCGGATAACAGTACCTTTTGTCGATTGGAACATCTTGGCGCGATATACGAGAAATTACGATCCACTCATTTATTTTTTTTTTAAAGAATTTTTAAGTTTTTGAAGGATGAACAAAAATATAATTTTCTCAAAAAGTATCCGTCGCATCGCAAAATGGATTGATTTGGAATCCTCATGAAATTTTCTTTCGGATAACATTACCTTTTGTCGATTGGAGCATCTTGGCGCGATATAAGAAAAATTACGATCCAGGCATTGAAATTTTTTTTAAAGAAATTTTAAGTTTTTGAAGGCTTCAACAAAATATCATTATCTCAAAAAGTATCCCTCGCATCGCAAAACCGATTGCAGATTTATAATTCCCATAGAATTTTCTTTTGGATGGCATTACCTTTTGTCGATTGGAACGATTGGAGCATCTTGGCGTGATAAAAGAAAAATTACGATCCACGTATTGAATTTTTTTTTAAGAAATTTTAAGTTTTTGAAGGCTGCACAAAAATATCATTTTCTCAAAAAGTGTCCGTCGCATCGCAAAACTGATTGCAGATTTAGAATCCCCATCAAATTTTCTTTCGGATAACATTACCTTTTGTCAATTGGAACATCTTGGCGCGATATAAGAGAAATTACGATCCACGCATTGAATTTTTTTTTAAGAATTTTTAAGTTTCTGAAGGCTGCACAAAAATATCATTTTCTCAAAAAGTATCCGTCGCATCGCAAAACCGATTGCAGATTTGAAATCCTCATGGAATTTTCTTTCGGATAGCAGTACCTTTTGTCGATTGGAGCATCTTGGCGCGATATAAGAAAAATTATGATCCACGAATAGAATTTTTTTTTTTTAAATTTTTAGTTTTTGAAGGCTGCACAAAAATATTATTTTCTCAAAAAGTATCCGTCGCATCGCAAAATGGATTGATTTGGAATCCTCACGAAATTTTCTTTCGGATAACATTACCTTTTGTCGATTGGAGCATCTTTGCGAGATAAAAGAAAAATTACGATCCACGCATTGAAATTTTTTTAAAGAAATTTTAAGTTTTTTTGATTCTGAACAAAAATATCATTTTCTCAAAAAGTATCCGTCGCATCGCAAAACTAATTGCAGATTTAGAATCCCCATGGAATTTTCTTTCGGATAACATTACCTATTTGTCGATTGGAGCATCTTGACGCGATATAAGAAAAATTACGATCCACGAATAGAATTTTTTTTTTTTAAATTTTTAGTTTTTGAAGGCTGCACAAAAATATCATTTTCTCAAAAAGTATCCGTCGCCTCGCAAAACCGATTGCAGAATTGAAATCCTCATGGAATTTTCTTTCGGATAACAGTACCTTTTGTCGATTGGAACATCTTGGCGCGATATAAGAGAAATTACGATCCACTCATTTAATTTTTTTTTTAAAGAATTTTTAAGTTTTTTTGATTCTGAACAAAAATATCATTTTCTCAAAAAGTATCCGTCGCATCGCAAAACTAATTGCAGATTTAGAATCCCCATGGAATTTTCTTTCGGATAACATTACCTTTTGTCGATTGGAGCATCTTGGCGTGATATAAGAAAAATTACGATCCACGAATAGAATTTTTTTTTTTTTTAATTTTTAGTTTTTGAAGGCTGCACAAAAATATCATTTTCTCAAAAAGAATCCGTCGCATCGCAAAACCGATTGCAGATTTGAAATCCTCATGGAATTTTCTTTCGGATAAAATTCCTTTTTGTCGATTGGAACATCTTGGCGCGATATAAGAGAAATTACGATCCACTCATTTAATTTTTTTTTTAAAGAATTTTTAAGTTTTTGAAGGCTGAACAAAAATATCATTTTCTCAAAAAGTATCCGTCGCATCGCAAAACGGATTGCAGATTTAGAATCCTCATGAAATTTTCTTTCCGATAACATTAGCTATTGTCGATTGGAGCATCTTGGCGAGATAAAAGAAAAATTACGATCCACGCACTGAAATTTTTTTTTTGAGAAATTTTGAGTTTTTGAAGGCTGCACAAAAATATCATTTTCTCAAAAAGTATCCGTCCCATCGCTAAACCGATTGCAGATTTGAAATCCTCATGAAATTTTCGGATAACAGTACCTTTTGTCGATTGGAACATCTTGGCGCGATATAAGAGAAATTACGATCCACTCATTTAATTTTTTTTTTAAAGAATTTTTAAGTTTTTTTGATTCTGAACAAAAATATCATTTTCTCAAAAAGTATCCGTCGCATCGCAAAACTAATTGCAGATTTAGAATCCCCATGGAATTTTCTTTCGGATAACATTACCTTTTGTCGATTGGAGCATCTTGGCGCGATATAAGAAAAATTACGATCCACGAATAGAATTTTTTTTTTTTAATTTTTAGTTTTTGAAGGCTGCACAAAAATATCATTTTCTCAAAAAGTATCGGTCACATCGCAAAACCGATTGCAGATTTGAAATCCTCATGGAATTTTCTTTCGGATAAAATTCCTTTTTGTCGATTGGAACATCTTGGCGCGATATAAGAGAAATTACGATCCACTCATTTAATTTTTTTTTTAAAGAATTTTTAAGTTTTTTTGATTCTGAACAAAAATATCATTTTCTCAAAAAGTATCCGTCGCATCGCAAAACTAATTGCAGATTTAGAATCCTCATGGAATTTTCTTTCGGATAACATTAGCTATTGTCGATTGGAGCATCTTGGCGAGATAAAAGAAAAATTACGATCCACGAATAGAATTTTTTTTTTTTTAATTTTTAGTTTTTGAAGGCTGCACAAAAATATCATTTTCTCAAAAAGTATCCGTCCCATCGCAAAACCGATTGCAGATTTTGAATCCTCATGGAATTTTCTTTCGGATAACAGTACCTTTTGTCGATTGGAGCATCTTGGCGAGATAAAAGAAAAATTACGATCCACGAATAGAATTTTTTTTTTTTAAATTTTTAGTTTTTGAAGGCTGCACAAAAATATCATTTTCTCAAAAAGTATCCGTCGCATCGCAAAATGGATTGATTTGGAATCCTCATGAAATTTTCTTTCGGATAACATTACCTTTTGTCGATTGGAGCATCTTTGCGAGATAAAAGAAAAATTACGATCCACGCATTGAAATTTTCTAAAGAAATTTTAAGTTTTTGAAGGCTGCACAAAAATATCATTTTCTCAAAAAGTATCCGTCGCATCGCAAAACTAATTGCAGATTTAGAATCCCCATGGAATTTTCTTTTGGATAACATTACCTTTGGTCGATTGGAGCATCTTGGCGCGATATAAGAAAAATTACGATCCACGAATAGAATTTTTTTTTTTTTTTTAATTTTTAGTTTTTGAAGGCTGCACAAAAATATCATTTTCTCAAAAAGTATCCGTCGCATCGCAAAACCGATTGCAGATTTGAAATCCTCATGGATTTTTCTTTCGGATAACATTACCTTTTGTCGATTGAAGCATCTTGCCGCGATATAAGAGAAATTACGATCCACTCATTTAATTTTTTTTTTAAAGAATTTTTAAGTTTTTGAAGGCTGAACAAAAATATCATTTTCTCAAAAAGTATCCGTCGCATCGCAAAACGGATTGCAGATTTGGAATACTCATGGAATTTTCTTTCGGATAACATTACCTTTTGTCGATTGAAGCATCTTGCCGCGATATAAGAAAAATTACGATCCACGAATAGAATTTTTTTTTTTTAAATTTTTAGTTTTTGAAGGCTGCACAAAAATATCATTTTCTCAAAAAGTATCCGTCGCATCGCAAAACGGATTGCAGATTTGGAATCCTCATGGAATTTTCTTTCGGATAACATTAGCTATTGTCGATTGGAGCATCTTGGCGAGATAAAAGAAAAATTACGATCCACGCATTGAATTTTTTTTTAAGAAATTTTAAGTTTTTGAAGGCTGCACAAAAATATCATTTTCTCAAAAAGTGTCCGTCGCATCGCAAAACTGATTGCAGATTTAGAATCCCCATCGAATTTTCTTTCGGATAACATTACCTTTTGTCGATTCGAACATCTTGGCGCGATATAAGAGAAATTACGATCCACGCATTGAATTTTTTTTTAAGAATTTTTAAGTTTTTGAAGGCTGCACAAAAATATCATTTTCTCAAAAAGTATCCGTCGCATCGCAAAACGGATTGCAGATTTGGAATCCTCATGGAATTTTCTTTCGGATAACATTACCTTTTGTCGATTAGAACATCTTGGCGCGATATAAGAGAAATTACGATCCACGCATTGAATTTTTTTTAAAGAATTTTTAAGTTTTTGAAGGCTGCACAAAAATATCATTTTCTCAAAAAGTATCCGTCGCATCACAAAACTGATTGCAGATTTAGAATCCCCATGAAATTTTCTTTTGGATGGCATTAAATTTTGTCGATTGGAGCATCTTGGCGCGATATAAGAAAAATTACGATCCACGAATGGAATTTTTTTTTTTTTAAATTTTAAGTTTTTGAAGGCTGCACAAAAATATCATTTTCTCAAAAAGTATCCGTCGTATCGCAAAACGGATTGCAGATTTGGAATCCTCATGGAATTTTCTTTCGGACAACATTACCTTTTGTCGATTGGAGCATCTTGGCGAGATAAAAGAAATATTACGATCCACGCACTGAAATTTTTTTTAAAGAAATTTTAAGTTTTTGAAGGCTGCACAAAAATATCATTTTCTCAAAAAGTATCCGTCGCATCGCAAAACGGATTGCAGATTTGGAATCCTCATGGAATTTTCTTTCGGATAACATTAGCTTTTGTCGATTGGAGCATCTTGTCGAGATAAAAGAAAAATTACGATCCACGCACTGAAATTTTTTTTTGAGAAATTTTGAGTTTTTGAAGGCTGCACAAAAATATAGTTTTCTCAAAAAGTATCCATCTCATCGCAAAAACTGATTGCAGATTTTGAATCCCCAAGGAATTTTCTTTCGGATAACATTATCTTTTGTCGATTGGATCATCTTGGCGCGATATAAGAAAAATTACGATCCACGCATTGAATTTTTTTAAAGAAATTTTAAGTTTTTGAAGGCTGCACAAAAATATCATTTTCTCAAAAAGTATCCGTCGCATCACAAAACCGATTGCAGATTTAGAATCCTCATGGAATTTTCTTTCGGATAACAGTACTTTTTGTCGATTGGAACATCTTGGCGCGATATAAGAAAAATTACGATCCATGCATTGAAATTTTTTTTAAAGAAATTTTAAGTTTTTGAAGGCTTCAACAAAATATCATTATCTCAAAAAGTATCCGTCGCATCGCAAAACCGATTGCAGATTTATAATTCCCATAGAATTTTCTTTTGGATGGCATTACCTTTTGTCGATTGGAACGATTGGAGCATCTTGGCGTGATAAAAGAAAAATTACGATCCACGCATTGAATTTTTTTTAAAGAAATTTTAAGTTTTTGAAGGCTGCACAAAAATATCATTTTCTCAAAAAGTATCCATCTCATCGCAAAAACTGATTGCAGATTTTGAATCCCCAAGGAATTTTCTTTCGGATAACATTATCTTTTGTCGATTGGATCATCTTGGCGCGATATAAGAAAAATTACGATCCACGCATTGAATTTTTTTAAAGAAATTTTAAGTTTTTGAAGGCTGCACAAAAATATCATTTTCTCAAAAAGTATCCGTCGCATCGCAAAACTGATTGCAGATTTAGAATCCCCATCGAATTTTCTTTCGGATAACATTACCTTTTGTCGATTGGAACATCTTGGCGCGATATAAGAGAAATTACGATCCACGCATTGAATTTTTTTTTAAGAATTTTTAAGTTTTTGAAGGCTGCACAAAAATATCATTTTCTCAAAAAGTATCCGTCGCATCGCAAAACGGATTGCAGATTTGGAATCCTCATGAAATTTTCTTTCGGATAACATTACCTTTTGTCGATTGGAGCATCTTGGCGCGATATAGGAAAAATTACGATCCATGCATTGAAATTTTTTTTAAAGAAATTTTAAGTTTTTGAAGGCTTCAACAAAATATCATTATCTCAAAAAGTATCCGTCGCATCGCAAAACCGATTGCAGATTTATAATTCCCATAGAATTTTCTTTTGGATGGCATTACCTTTTGTCGATTGGAACGATTGGAGCATCTTGGCGTGATAAAAGAAAAATTACGATCCACGCATTGAATTTTTTTTAAAGAAATTTTAAGTTTTTGAAGGCTGCATAAAAATATCACTTTCTCAAAAAGTGTCCGTCGCATCGCAAAACTGATTGCAGATTTAGAATCCCCATCGAATTTTCTTTCGGATAACATTACCTTTTGTCGATTGGAACATCTTGGCGCGATATAAGAGAAATTACGATCCACGCATTGAATTTTTTTTTAAGAATTTTTAAGTTTTTGAAGGCTGCACAAAAATATCATTTTCTCAAAAAGTATCCATCGCATCGCAAAATGGATTGATTTGGAATCCTCATGGAATTTTCTTTCGGATAACATTACCTTTTGTCGATTGGAACATCTTGGCGCGATATAAGAGAAATTACGATCCACGCATTGAATTTTTTTTTAAGAATTTTTAAGTTTTTGAAGGCTGCACAAAAATATCATTTTCTCAAAAAGTATCCATCGCATCGCAAAATGGATTGATTTGGAATCCTCATGAAATTTTCTTTCGGATAACATTACCTTTTGTCGATTAGAGCATCTTGGCGCGATATAAGAAAAATTACGATCCACGCATTGAATTTTTTTTTAAGAAATTTTAAGTTTTTGAAGGCTGCACAAAAATATCATTTTCTCAAAAAGTGTCCGTCGCATCGCAAAACTGATTGCAGATTTAGAATCCCCATCGAATTTTCTTTCGGATAACATTACCTTTTGTCGATTGGAACATCTTGGCGCGATATAAGAGAAATTACGATCCACGCATTGAATTTTTTTTAAGAATTTTTAAGTTTTTGAAGGCTGCACAAAAATATCATTTTCTCAAAAAGTATCCGTCGCATCGCAAAACGGATTGCAGATTTGGAATCCTCATGGAATTTTCTTTCGGATAACCTTACCTTTTGTCGATTAGAACATCTTGGCGCGATATAAGAGAAATTACGATCCACGCATTGAATTTTTTTTTAAGAATTTCTAAGTTTTTGAAGGCTGCACAAAAATAACATTTTCTCAAAAAGTATCCGTCGCATCGCAAAACTGATTGCAGATTTAGAATCCCCATGGAATTTTCTTTTGGATGGCATTACCTTTTGTCGATTGGAGCATCTTGGCGCGATATAAGAAAAATTACGATCCACGAATGGAATTTTTTTTTTTTAAATTTTAAGTTTTTGAAGGCTGCACAAAAATATCATTTTCTCAAAAAGTATCCGTCGTATCGCAAAACGGATTGCAGGCTTGGAATCCTCATGGAATTTTCTTTCGGAAAACATTAGCTTTTGTCGATTGGAGCATCTTGGCGAGATAAAAGAAATATTACGATCCACGCACTGAAATTTTTTTTTAAGAAATTTTAAGTTTTTGAAGGCTGCACAAAAATATCATTTTCTCCAGAAGTGTCCGTCGCATCGCAAAACTGATTGCAGATTTAGAATCCCCATCGAATTTTCTTTCGGATAACATTACCTTTTGTCGATTGGAACATCTTGGCGCGATATAAGAGAAATTACGATCCACGCATTGAATTTTTTTTTAAGAATTTTTAAGTTTTTGAAGGCTGCACAAAAATATCATTTTCTCAAAAAGTATCCGTCGTATCGCAAAACGGATTGCAGATTTGGAATCCTCATGGAATTTTCTTTCGGATAACATTAGCTTTTGTCGATTGGAGCATCTTGGCGAGATAAAAGAAATATTACGATCCACGCACTGAAATTTTTTTTTAAGAAATTTTAAGTTTTTGAAGGCTGCACAAAAATATCATTTTCTCAAAAAGTATCCGTCGCATCGCAAAATGGATTGATTTGGAATCCTCATGAAATTTTCTTTCGGATAACATTACCTTTTGTCGATTGGAGCATCTTTGCGAGATAAAAGAAAAATTACGATCCACGCATTGAAATTTTTTTACAGAAATTTTAAGTTTTTGAAGGCTGCACAAAAATATCATTTTCTCAAAAAGTATCCGTCGAATCGCAAAACGGATTGCAGATTTGGAATCCTCATGGAATTTTCTTTCGGATAACATTAGCTTTTGTCGATTGGAGCATCTTGTCGAGATAAAAGAAAAATTACGATCCACGCACTGAAATTTTTTTTTGAGAAATTTTGAGTTTTTGAAGGCTGCACAAAAATATCATTTTCTCAAAAAGTATCCATCTCATCGCAAAAACTGATTGCAGATTTTGAATCCCCATGGAATTTTCTTTCGGATAACATTATCTTTTGTCGATTGGATCATCTTGGCGCGATATAAGAAAAATTACGATCCACGCATTGAATTTTTTTAAAGAAATTTTAAGTTTTTGAAGGCTGCACAAAAATATCATTTTCTCAAAAAGTATCCGTCGCATCGCAAAACCGATTGCAGATTTAGAATCCTTCTGGAATTTTCTTTCGGATAACAGTACTTTTTGTCGATTGGAACATCTTGGCGCGATATAAGAGAAATTACGATCCACTCATTTAATTTTTTTTTAAAGAATTTTTAAGTTTTTGAAGGCTGAACAAAAATATCATTTTCTCAAAAAGTATCCGTCGTATCGCAAAATGGATTGATTTGGAATCCTCATGAAATTTTCTTTCGGATAACATTACCTTTTGTCGATTGGAGCATCTTGGCGCGATATAAGAAAAACTACGATCCAGGCATTGAAATTTTTTTTAAAGAAATTTTAAGTTTTTGAAGGCTGCACAAAAATATCACTTTCTCAAAAAGTGTCCGTCGCATCGCAAAACTGATTGCAGATTTAGAATCCCCATCGAATTTTCTTTCGGATAACATTACCTTTTGTCGATTGGAACATCTTGGCGCGATATAAGAGAAATTACGATCCACGCATTGAATTTTTTTTAAAGAATTTTTAAGTTTTTGAAGGCTGCACAAAAATATCATTTTCTCAAAAAGTATCCATCGCATCGCAAAATGGATTGATTTGGAATCCTCATGGAATTTTCTTTCGGATAACAGTACCTTTTGTCGATTGGAACATCTTGGCGCGATATACGAGAAATTACGATCCACTCATTTAATTTTTTTTAAAGAAATTTTAAGTTTTTGAAGGCTGCACAAAAATATCATTTTCTCAAAAAGTATCCGTCGCATCGCAAAATGGATTGATTTGGAATCCTCATGAAATTTTCTTTCGGATAACATTACCTTTTGTCGATTGGAGCATCTTGGCGCGATATAAGAAAAATTACGATCCAGGCATTGAAATTTTTTTTAAAGAAATTTTAAGTTTTTGAAGGCTTCAACAAAATATCATTATCTCAAAAAGTATCCATCGCATAGCAAATCCGATTGCAGATTTATAATTCCCATAGAATTTTCTTTTGGATGGCATTACCTTTTGTCGATTGGAACGATTGGAGCATCTTGGCGTGATAAAAGAAAAATTACGATCCACGTATTGAATTTTTTTTTAAGAAATTTTAAGTTTTTGAAGGCTGCACAAAAATATCATTTTCTCAAAAAGTGTCCGACGCATCGCAAAACTGATTGCAGATTTGGAATCCCCATCGAATTTTCTTTCGGATAACATTACCTTTTGTCAATTGGAACATCTTGGCGCGATATAAGAGAAATTACGATCCACGCATTGAATTTTTTTTTAAGAATTTTTAAGTTTCTGAAGGCTGCACAAAAATATCATTTTCTCAAAAAGTATCCGTCGCATCGCAAAACTAATTGCAGATTTAGAATCCCCATGGAATTTTCTTTCGGATAACATTACCTTTTGTCGATTGGAGCATCTTGGCGCGATATAAGAAAAATTACGATCCACGAATAGAATTTTTTTTTTTTTAATTTTTAGTTTTTGAAGGCTGCACAAAAATATCATTTTCTCAAAAAGTATCCGTCGCATCGCAAAATGGATTGATTTGGAATCCTCATGAAATTTTCTTTCGGATAACATTACCTTTTGTCGATTGGAGCATCTTTGCGAGATAAAAGAAAAATTACGATCCACGCATTGAAATTTTTTTAAAGAAATTTTAAGTTTTTTAAGGCTGCACAAAAATATCATTTTCTCAAAAAGTATCCGTCGCATCGCAAAACTAATTGCAGATTTAGAATCCCCATGGAATTTTCTTTCGGATAACATTACCTTTTGTCGATTGGAGCATCTTGGCGCGATATAAGAAAAATTACGATCCACGAATAGAATTTTTTTTTTTTTAATTTTTAGTTTTTGAAGGCTGCACAAAAATATCATTTTCTCAAAAAGTATCCGTCGCATCGCAAAACCGATTGCAGATTTGAAATCCTCATGGAATTTTCTTTCGGATAACAGTACCTTTTGTCGATTGGAGCATCTTGGCGCGATATAAGAAAAATTACGATCCACGAATAGAATTTTTTTTTTTTAAATTTTTAGTTTTTGAAGGCTGCACAAAAATATCATTTTCTCAAAAAGTATCCGTCGCATCGCAAAATGGATTGATTTGGAATCCTCATGAAATTTTCTTTCGGATAACATTACCTTTTGTCGATTGGAGCATCTTTGCGAGATAAAAGAAAAATTACGATCCACGCATTGAAATTTTTTTAAAGAAATTTTAAGTTTTTGAAGGCTGCACAAAAATATCATTTTCTCAAAAAGTATCCGTCGCATCGCAAAACTAATTCCAGATTTAGAATCCCCATGGAATTTTCTTTCGGATAACATTACCTTTTGTCGATTGGAGCATCTTGGCGCGATATAAGAAAAATTACGATCCACGAATAGAATTTTTTTTTTTTAATTTTTAGTTTTTGAAGGCTGCACAAAAATATCATTTTCTCAAAAAGTATCCCTCGCATCGCAAAACGGATTGCAGATTTAGAATCCTCATGAAATTTTCTTTCCGATAACATTCCTTTTTGTTGATTGGAGCATCTTGGCGCGATATAAGAGAAATTACGATCCACTCATTTAATTTTTTTTTTAAAGAATTTTTAAGTTTTTGAAGGCTGAACAAAAATATCATTTTCTCAAAAAGTATCCGTCGCATCGCAAAACGGATTGCAGATTTAGAATCCTCATGAAATTTTCTTTCCGATAACATTCCTTTTTGTTGATTGGAGCATCTTGGCGCGATATAAGAGAAATTACGATCCACTCATTTAATTTTTTTTTTAAAGAATTTTTAAGTTTTTGAAGGCTGAACAAAAATATCATTTTCTCAAAAAGTATCCGTCGCATCGCAAAACTAATTGCAGATTTAGAATCCCCATGGAATTTGCTTTCGGACAACATTACCTTTTGTCGATTGGAGCATCTTGGCGCGATATAAGAAAAATTACGATCCACGAATAGAATTTTTTTTTTTTAATTTTTAGTTTTTGAAGGCTGCACAAAAATATCATTTTCTCAAAAAGTATCGGTCACATCGCAAAACCGATTGCAGATTTGAAATCCTCATGGATTTTTCTTTCGGATAACATTACCTTTTGTCGATTGGAACATCTTGGCGCGATATAAGAGAAATTACGATCCACTCATTTAATTTTTTTTTTTAAGAATTTTTAAGTTTTTGAAGGCTGAACAAAAATATCATTTTCTCAAAAAGTATCCGTCGCATCGCAAAACGGATTGCAGATTTAGAATCCTCATGAAATTTTCTTTCTGATAACATTCCTTTTTGTTGATTGGAGCATCTTGGCGCGATATAAGAGAAATTACGATCCACTCATTTTTTTTTTTTTAAAGAATTTTTAAGTTTTTGAAGGCTGAACAAAAATATCATTTTCTCAAAAAGTATCCGTCGCATCGCAAAACGGATTGCAGATTTGGAATCCTCATGGAATTTTCTTTCGGATAACATTAGCTATTGTCGATTGGAGCATCTTGGCGAGATAAAAGAAAAATTACGATCCACGCACTGAAATTTTTTTTTTTGAGAAATTTTGAGTTTTTGAAGGCTGCACAAAAATATCATTTTCTCAAAAAGTATCCGTCCCATCGCAAAACCGATTGCAGATTTTGAATCCTCATGGAATTTTCTTTCGGATAACAGTACCTTTTGTCGATTGGAGCATCTTGGCGCGATATAAGAAAAATTACGATCCACGAATAGAATTTTTTTTTTTTAAATTTTTAGTTTTTGAAGGCTGCACAAAAATATCATTTTCTCAAAAAGTATCCGTCGCATCGCAAAATGGATTGATTTGGAATCCTCATGGAATTTTCTTTCGGATAACATTAGCTTTTGTCGATTGGAGCATCTTGGCGAGATAAAAGAAATATTACGATCCACGCACTGAAATTTTTTTTTAAGAAATTTTAAGTTTTTGAAGGCTGCACAAAAATATCATTTTCTCAAAAAGTATCCGTCGCATCGCAAAATGGATTGATTTGGAATCCTCATGAAATTTTCTTTCGGATAACATTACCTTTTGTCGATTGGAGCATCTTTGCGAGATAAAAGAAAAATTACGATCCACGCATTGAAATTTTTTTAAAGAAATTTTAAGTTTTTGAAGGCTGCACAAAAATATCATTTTCTCAAAAAGTATCCGTCGAATCGCAAAACGGATTGCAGATTTGGAATCCTCATGGAATTTTCTTTCGGATAACATTAGCTTTTGTCGATTGGAGCATCTTGTCGAGATAAAAGAAAAATTACGATCCACGCACTGAAATTTTTTTTTGAGAAATTTTGAGTTTTTGAAGGCTGCACAAAAATATAATTTTCTCAAAAAGTATCCATCTCATCGCAAAAACTGATTGCAGATTTTGAATCCCCATGGAATTTTCTTTCGGATAACATTATCTTTTGTCGATTGGATCATCTTGGCGCGATATAAGAAAAATTACGATCCACGCATTGAATTTTTTTAAAGAATTTTTAAGTTTTTGAAGGCTGAACAAAAATATCATTTTCTCAAAAAGTATCCGTCGCATCGCAAAACCGATTGCAGATTTGAAATCCTTCTGGAATTTTCTTTCGGATAACAGTACTTTTTGTCGATTGGAACATCTTGGCGCGATATAAGAGAAATTACGATCCACTCATTTAATTTTTTTTTAAAGAATTTTTAAGTTTTTGAAGGCTGAACAAAAATATCATTTTCTCAAAAAGTATCCGTCGTATCGCAAAATGGATTGATTTGGAATCCTCATAAAATTTTCTTTCGGATAACATTACCTTTTGTCGATTGGAGCATCTTGGCGCAATATAAGAAAAACTACGATCCAGGCATTGAAATTTTTTTTAAAGAAATTTTAAGTTTTTGAAGGCTGCACAAAAATATCATTTTCTCAAAAAGTGTCCGTCGCATCGCAAAACTGATTGCAGATTTAGAATCCCCATCGAATTTTCTTTCGGATAACATTACCTTTTGTCGATTGGAACATCTTGGCGCGATATAAGAGAAATTACGATCCACGCATTGAATTTTTTTTAAAGAATTTTTAAGTTTTTGAAGGCTGCACAAAAATATCATTTTCTCAAAAAGTATCCATCGCATCGCAAAATGGATTGATTTGGAATCCTCATGGAATTTTCTTTCGGATAACAGTACCTTTTGTCGATTGGAACATCTTGGCGCGATATACGAGAAATTACGATCCACTCATTTAATTTTTTTTAAAGAAATTTTAAGTTTTTGAAGGCTGCACAAAAATATCATTTTCTCAAAAAGTATCCGTCGCATCGCAAAATGGATTGATTTGGAATCCTCATGAAATTTTCTTTCGGATAACATTACCTTTTGTCGATTGGAGCATCTTGGCGCGATATAAGAAAAATTACGATCCAGGCATTGAAATTTTTTTTAAAGAAATTTTAAGTTTTTGAAGGCTTCAACAAAATATCATTATCTCAAAAAGTATCCATCGCATCGCAAATCCGATTGCAGATTTATAATTCCCATAGAATTTTCTTTTGGATGGCATTACCTTTTGTCGATTGGAACGATTGGAGCATCTTGGCGTGATAAAAGAAAAATTACGATCCACGTATTGAATTTTTTTTTAAGAAATTTTAAGTTTTTGAAGGCTGCACAAAAATATCATTTTCTCAAAAAGTGTCCGTCGCATCGCAAAACTGATTGCAGATTTAGAATCCCCATCGAATTTTCTTTCGGATAACATTACCTTTTGTCAATTGGAACATCTTGGCGCGATATAAGAGAAATTACGATCCACGCATTGAATTTTTTTTTAAGAATTTTTAAGTTTCTGAAGGCTGCACAAAAATATCATTTTCTCAAAAAGTATCCGTCGCATCGCAAAACTAATTGCAGATTTAGAATCCCCATGGAATTTTCTTTCGGATAACATTACCTTTTGTCGATTGGAGCATCTTGGCGCGATATAAGAAAAATTACGATCCACGAATAGAATTTTTTTTTTTTAATTTTTAGTTTTTGAAGGCTGCACAAAAATATCATTTTCTCAAAAAGTATCCGTCGCATCGCAAAATGGATTGATTTGGAATCCTCATGAAATTTTCTTTCGGATAACATTACCTTTTGTCGATTGGAGCATCTTTGCGAGATAAAAGAAAAATTACGATCCACGCATTGAAATTTTTTTAAAGAAATTTTAAGTTTTTTAAGGCTGCACAAAAATATCATTTTCTCAAAAAGTATCCGTCGCATCGCAAAACTAATTGCAGATTTAGAATCCCCATGGAATTTTCTTTCGGATAACATTACCTTTTGTCGATTGGAGCATCTTGGCGCGATATAAGAAAAATTACGATCCACGAATAGAATTTTTTTTTTTTTAATTTTTAGTTTTTGAAGGCTGCACAAAAATATCATTTTCTCAAAAAGTATCCGTCGCATCGCAAAACCGATTGCAGATTTGAAATCCTCATGGAATTTTCTTTCGGATAACAGTACCTTTTGTCGATTGGAGCATCTTGGCGCGATATAAGAAAAATTACGATCCACGAATAGAATTTTTTTTTTTTAAATTTTTAGTTTTTGAAGGCTGCACAAAAATATCATTTTCTCAAAAAGTATCCGTCGCATCGCAAAATGGATTGATTTGGAATCCTCATGAAATTTTCTTTCGGATAACATTACCTTTTGTCGATTGGAGCATCTTTGCGAGATAAAAGAAAAATTACGATCCACGCATTGAAATTTTTTTAAAGAAATTTTAAGTTTTTGAAGGCTGCACAAAAATATCATTTTCTCAAAAAGTATCCGTCGCATCGCAAAACTAATTCCAGATTTAGAATCCCCATGGAATTTTCTTTCGGATAACATTACCTTTTGTCGATTGGAGCATCTTGGCGCGATATAAGAAAAATTACGATCCACGAATAGAATTTTTTTTTTTTAATTTTTAGTTTTTGAAGGCTGCACAAAAATATCATTTTCTCAAAAAGTATCCCTCGCATCGCAAAACGGATTGCAGATTTAGAATCCTCATGAAATTTTCTTTCCGATAACATTCCTTTTTGTTGATTGGAGCATCTTGGCGCGATATAAGAGAAATTACGATCCACTCATTTAATTTTTTTTTTAAAGAATTTTTAAGTTTTTGAAGGCTGAACAAAAATATCATTTTCTCAAAAAGTATCCGTCGCATCGCAAAACGGATTGCAGATTTAGAATCCTCATGAAATTTTCTTTCCGATAACATTCCTTTTTGTTGATTGGAGCATCTTGGCGCGATATAAGAGAAATTACGATCCACTCATTTAATTTTTTTTTTAAAGAATTTTTAAGTTTTTGAAGGCTGAACAAAAATATCATTTTCTCAAAAAGTATCCGTCGCATCGCAAAACTAATTGCAGATTTAGAATCCCCATGGAATTTTCTTTCGGACAACATTACCTTTTGTCGATTGGAGCATCTTGGCGCGATATAAGAAAAATTACGATCCACGAATAGAATTTTTTTTTTTTAATTTTTAGTTTTTGAAGGCTGCACAAAAATATCATTTTCTCAAAAAGTATCGGTCACATCGCAAAACCGATTGCAGATTTGAAATCCTCATGGATTTTTCTTTCGGATAACATTACCTTTTGTCGATTGGAACATCTTGGCGCGATATAAGAGAAATTACGATCCACTCATTTAATTTTTTTTTTAAAGAATTTTTTAGTTTTTGAAGGCTGAACAAAAATATCATTTTCTCAAAAAGTATCCGTCGCATCGCAAAACGGATTGCAGATTTAGAATCCTCATGAAATTTTCTTTCTGATAACATTCCTTTTTGTTGATTGGAGCATCTTGGCGCGATATAAGAGAAATTACGATCCACTCATTTAATTTTTTTTTTAAAGAATTTTTAAGTTTTTGAAGGCTGAACAAAAATATCATTTTCTCAAAAAGTATCCGTCGCATCGCAAAACGGATTGCAGATTTGGAATCCTCATGGAATTTTCTTTCGGATAACATTAGTTATTTTCGATTGGAGCATCTTGGCGAGATAAAAGAAAAATTACGATCCACGCACTGAAATTTTTTTTTTGAGAAATTTTGAGTTTTTGAAGGCTGCACAAAAATATCATTTTCTCAAAAAGTATCCGTCCCATCGCAAAACCGATTGCAGATTTTGAATCCTCATGGAATTTTCTTTCGGATAACAGTACCTTTTGTCGATTGGAGCATCTTGGCGCGATATAAGAAAAATTACGATCCACGAATAGAATTTTTTTTTTTTAAATTTTTAGTTTTTGAAGGCTGCACAAAAATATCATTTTCTCAAAAAGTATCCGTCGCATCGCAAAATGGATTGATTTGGAATCCTCATGAAATTTTCTTTCGGATAACATTACCTTTTGTCGATTGGAGCATCTTTGCGAGATAAAAGAAAAATTACGATCCACGCATTGAAATTTTTTTAAAGAAATTTTAAGTTTTTGAAGGCTGCACAAAAATATCATTTTCTCAAAAAGTATCCGTCGCATCGCAAAACTAATTCCAGATTTAGAATCCCCATGGAATTTTCTTTCGGATAACATTACCTTTTGTCGATTGGAGCATCTTGGCGCGATATAAGAAAAATTACGATCCGCGAATAGAATTTTTTTTTTTAATTTTTAGTTTTTGAAGGCTGCACAAAAATATCATTTTCTCAAAAAGTATCCCTCGCATCGCAAAACGGATTGCAGATTTAGAATCCTCATGAAATTTTCTTTCCGATAACATTCCTTTTTGTTGATTGGAGCATCTTGGCGCGATATAAGAGAAATTACGATCCACTCATTTAATTTTTTTTTTAAAGAATTTTTAAGTTTTTGAAGGCTGAACAAAAATATCATTTTCTCAAAAAGTATCCGTCGCATCGCAAAACGGTCCACGAATAGAATTTTTTTTTTTTAATTTTTAGTTTTTGAAGGCTGCACAAAAATATCATTTTCTCAAAAAGTATCGGTCACATCGCAAAACCGATTGCAGATTTGAAATCCTCATGGATTTTTCTTTCGGATAACATTACCTTTTGTCGATTGGAACATCTTGGCGCGATATAAGAGAAATTACGATCCACTCATTTAATTTTTTTTTTAAAGAATTTTTTAGTTTTTGAAGGCTGAACAAAAATATCATTTTCTCAAAAAGTATCCGTCGCATCGCAAAACGGATTGCAGATTTAGAATCCTCATGAAATTTTCTTTCTGATAACATTCCTTTTTGTTGATTGGAGCATCTTGGCGCGATATAAGAGAAATTACGATCCACTCATTTAATTTTTTTTTTAAAGAATTTTTAAGTTTTTGAAGGCTGAACAAAAATATCATTTTCTCAAAAAGTATCCGTCGCATCGCAAAACGGATTGCAGATTTGGAATCCTCATGGAATTTTCTTTCGGATAACATTAGTTATTTTCGATTGGAGCATCTTGGCGAGATAAAAGAAAAATTACGATCCACGCACTGAAATTTTTTTTTTGAGAAATTTTGAGTTTTTGAAGGCTGCACAAAAATATCATTTTCTCAAAAAGTATCCGTCCCATCGCAAAACCGATTGCAGATTTTGAATCCTCATGGAATTTTCTTTCGGATAACAGTACCTTTTGTCGATTGGAGCATCTTGGCGCGATATAAGAAAAATTACGATCCACGAATAGAATTTTTTTTTTTTAAATTTTTAGTTTTTGAAGGCTGCACAAAAATATCATTTTCTCAAAAAGTATCCGTCGCATCGCAAAATGGATTGATTTGGAATCCTCATGAAATTTTCTTTCGGATAACATTACCTTTTGTCGATTGGAGCATCTTTGCGAGATAAAAGAAAAATTACGATCCACGCATTGAAATTTTTTTAAAGAAATTTTAAGTTTTTGAAGGCTGCACAAAAATATCATTTTCTCAAAAAGTATCCGTCGCATCGCAAAACTAATTCCAGATTTAGAATCCCCATGGAATTTTCTTTCGGATAACATTACCTTTTGTCGATTGGAGCATCTTGGCGCGATATAAGAAAAATTACGATCCGCGAATAGAATTTTTTTTTTTAATTTTTAGTTTTTGAAGGCTGCACAAAAATATCATTTTCTCAAAAAGTATCCCTCGCATCGCAAAACGGATTGCAGATTTAGAATCCTCATGAAATTTTCTTTCCGATAACATTCCTTTTTGTTGATTGGAGCATCTTGGCGCGATATAAGAGAAATTACGATCCACTCATTTAATTTTTTTTTTAAAGAATTTTTAAGTTTTTGAAGGCTGAACAAAAATATCATTTTCTCAAAAAGTATCCGTCGCATCGCAAAACGGATTGCAGATTTAGAATCCTCATGAAATTTTCTTTCCGATAACATTCCTTTTTGTTGATTGGAGCATCTTGGCGCGATATAAGAGAAATTACGATCCACTCATTTAATTTTTTTTTTAAAGAATTTGTAAGTTTTGGAAGGCTGAACAAAAATATCATTTTCTCAAATAGTATCCGTCGCATCGCAAAACTAATTGCAGATTTAGAATCCCCAAGGAATTTTCTTTCGGACAACATTACCTTTTGTCGATTGGAGCATCTTGGCGCGATATAAGAAAAATTACGATCCACGAATAGAATTTTTTTTTTTTAATTTTTAGTTTTTGAAGGCTGCACAAAAATATCATTTTCTCAAAAAGTATCGGTCACATCGCAAAACCGATTGCAGATTTGAAATCCTCATGGATTTTTCTTTCGGATAACATTACCTTTTGTCGATTGGAACATCTTGGCGCGATATAAGAGAAATTACGATCCACTCATTTAATTTTTTTTTTAAAGAATTTTTAAGTTTTTGAAGGCTGAACAAAAATATCATTTTCTCAAAAAGTATCCGTCGCATCGCAAAACGTATTGCAGATTTAGAATCCTCATGAAATTTTCTTTCTGATAACATTCCTTTTTGTTGATTGGAGCATCTTGGCGCGATATAAGAGAAATTAAGATCCACTCATTTAATTTTTTTTTTAAAGAATTTTTAAGTTTTTGAAGGCTGAACAAAAATATCATTTTCTCAAAAAGTATCCGTCGCATCGCAAAACGGATTGCAGATTTGGAATCCTCATGGAATTTTCTTTCGGATAACATTAGCTATTGTCGATTGGAGCATCTTGGCGAGATAAAAGAAAAATTACGATCCACGCACTGAAATTTTTTTTTTGAGAAATTTTGAGTTTTTGAAGGCTGCACAAAAATATCATTTTCTCAAAAAGTATCCGTCCCATCGCAAAACCGATTGCAGATTTTGAATCCTCATGGAATTTTCTTTCGGATAACAGTACCTTTTGTCGATTGGAGCATCTTGGCGCGATATAAGAAAAATTACGATCCACGAATAGAATTTTTTTTTTTTAAATTTTTAGTTTTTGAAGGCTGCACAAAAATATCATTTTCTCAAAAAGTATCCGTCGCATCGCAAAATGGATTGATTTGGAATCCTCATGAAATTTTCTTTCGGATAACATTACCTTTTGTTGATTGGAGCATCTTGGCGCGATATAAGAGAAATTACGATCCACTCATTTAATTTTTTTTTTAAAGAATTTTTAAGTTTTTGAAGGCTGAACAAAAATATCATTTTCTCAAAAAGTATCCGTCGCATCGCAAAACGGATTGCAGATTTAGAATCCTCATGAAATTTTCTTTCCGATAACATTCCTTTTTGTTGATTGGAGCATCTTGGCGCGATATAAGAGAAATTACGATCCACTCATTTAATTTTTTTTTTAAAGAATTTTTAAGTTTTTGAAGGCTGAACAAAAATATCATTTTCTCAAATAGTATCCGTCGCATCGCAAAACTAATTGCAGATTTAGAATCCCCAAGGAATTTTCTTTCGGACAACATTACCTTTTGTCGATTGGAGCATCTTGGCGCGATATAAGAAAAATTACGATCCACGAATAGAATTTTTTTTTTTTAATTTTTAGTTTTTGAAGGCTGCACAAAAATATCATTTTCTCAAAAAGTATCGGTCACATCGCAAAACCGATTGCAGATTTGGAATCCTCATGGAATTTTCTTTCGGATAACATTAGCTATTGTCGATTGGAGCATCTTGGCGAGATAAAAGAAAAATTACGATCCACGCACTGAAATTTTTTTTTTGAGAAATTTTGAGTTTTTGAAGGCTGCACAAAAATATCATTTTCTCAAAAAGTATCCGTCCCATCGCAAAACCGATTGCAGATTTTGAATCCTCATGGAATTTTCTTTCGGATAACAGTACCTTTTGTCGATTGGAGCATCTTGGCGCGATATAAGAAAAATTACGATCCACGAATAGAATTTTTTTTTTTTAAATTTTTAGTTTTTGAAGGCTGCACAAAAATATCATTTTCTCAAAAAGTATCCGTCGCATCGCAAAATGGATTGATTTGGAATCCTCATGAAATTTTCTTTCGGATAACATTACCTTTTGTCGATTGGAGCATCTTTGCGAGATAAAAGAAAAATTACGATCCACGCATTGAAATTTTCTTAAAGAAATTTTAAGTTTTTGAAGGCTGCACAAAAATATCATTTTCTCAAAAAGTATCCGTCGCATCGCAAAACTAATTGCAGATTTAGAATCCCCATGGAATTTTCTTTTAGATAACATTAAATTTTGTCGATTGGAGCATCTTGGCGCGATATAAGAAAAATAACGATCCACGAATAGAATTTTTTTTTTTAAATTTTTAGTTTTTGAAGGCTGCACAAAAATATCATTTTCTCAAAAAGTATCCGTCGCATCGCAAAATGGATTGATTTGGAATCCTCATTAAATTTTCTTTCGGATAACATTACCTTTTGTCGATTGGAGCATCTTTGCGAGATAAAAGAAAAATTACGATCCACGCATTGAAATTTTCTTAAAGAAATTTTAAGTTTTTGCAGGCTGCACAAAAATATCATTTTCTCAAAAAATATCCTTCGCATCGCAAAACTAATTGCAGATTTAGAATCCCCATGGAAATTTCTTTTGGATAACATTACCTTTTGTCGATTGGAGCATCTTGGCGCGATATAAGAAAAATTACGATCCACGAATAGAATTTTTTTTTTTTTAATTTTTAGTTTTTGAAGGCTGCACAAAAATATCATTTTCTCAAAAAGTATCCGTCGCATCGCAAAACCGATTGCAGATTTGAAATCCTCATGGATTTTTCTTTCGGATAACAGTACCTTTTGTCGATTGGAACATCTTGGCGCGATATAAGAGAAATTACGATCCACTCATTTAATTTTTTTTTTGAGAAATTTTGAGTTTTTGAAGGCTGCACAAAAATATCATTTTCTCAAAAAGTATCCGTCCCATCGCAAAACCGATTGCAGATTTTGAATCCTCATGGAATTTTCTTTCGGATAACAGTACCTTTTGTCGATTGGAGCATCTTGGCGCGATATAAGAAAAATTACGATCCACGAATAGAATTTTTTTTTTTTAAATTTTTAGTTTTTGAAGGCTGCACAAAAATATCATTTTCTCAAAAAGTATCCGTCGCATCGCAAAACGGATTGCAGATTTGGAATCCTCATGGATTTTTTTTTCGGATAATATTAGCTTTTGTCGATTGGAGCATCTTGTCGAGATAAAAGAAAAATTACGATCCACGCACTGAAATTTTTTTTTGAGAAATTTTGAGTTTTTGAAGGCTGCACAAAAATATCATTTTCTCAAAAAGTATCCATCGCATCGCAAAAACTGATTGCAGATTTTGAATCCCAATGGAATTTTCTTTCGGATAACATTATCTTTTGTCGATTGGATCATCTTGGCGCGATATAAGAAAAATTACGATCCACGCATTGAATTTTTTTTAAAGAAATTTTAAGTTTTTGAAAGCTGCACAAAAAAATCATTTTCTCAAAAAGTATCCATCGCATCGCAAAACGGATTGCAGATTGAGAATCCTCATGGAATTTTCTTTCGGATAATATTACCTTTTTTCGATTGGATCATCTCGGCGCGATATAAGAAAAATTACGATCCACGCATTGAATTTTTTTTAAAGAAATTTTAAGTTTTTGAAGCCTGCACAAAAATATCATTTTCTCAAAAAGTATCCGTCGCATCGCAAAACCGATTGCAGATTTAGAATCCTCATGGAATTTTCTTTCGGATAACAGTACCTTTTGTCGATTGGAACATCTTGGCGCGATATAAGAGAAATTACGATCCACTCATTTAATTTTTTTTTAAAGAATTTTTAAGTTTTTGAAGGCTGAACAAAAATATCATTTTCTCAAAAAGTATCCGTCGCATCGCAAAATGGATTGATTTGGAATCCTCATGAAATTTTCTTTCGGATAACATTACCTTTTGTCGATTGGAGCATCTTGGCGCGATATAAGAAAAATTACGATCCAGGCATTGAAATTTTTTTTAAAGAAATTTTAAGTTTTTGAAGGCTTCAACAAAATATGATTATCTCAAAAAGTATCCGTCGCATCGCAAACCCGATTGCAGATTTATAATTCCCATAGAATTTTCTTTTGGATGGCATTACCTTTTGTCGATTGGAACGATTGGAGCATCTTGGCGTGATAAAAGAAAAATTACGATCCACGCATTGAATTTTTTTTAAAGAAATTTTAAGTTTTTGAAGGCTGCACAAAAATATCACTTTCTCAAAAAGTGTCCGTCGCATCGCAAAACTGATTGCAGATTTAGAATCCCCATCGAATTTTCTTTCGGATAACATTACCTTTTGTCGATTGGAACATCTTGGCGCGATATAAAAGAAATTACGATCCACGCATTGAATTTTTTTTAAAGAATTTTTAAGTTTTTGAAGGCTGCACAAAAATATCATTTTCTCAAAAAGTATCCATCGCATCGCAAAATGGATTGATTTGGAATCCTCATGGAATTTTCTTTCGGATAACAGTACCTTTTGTCGATTGGAACATCTTGGCGCGATATACGAGAAATTACGATCCACTCATTTAATTTTTTTTTAAAGAATTTTTAAGTTTTTGAAGGCTGAACAAAAATATCATTTTCTCAAAAAGTATCCGTCGCATCGCAAAATGGATTGATTTGGAATCCTCATGAAATTTTCTTTCGGATAACATTACCTTTTGTCGATTGGAGCATCTTGGCGCGATATAAGAAAAATTACGATCCAGGCATTGAAATTTTTTTTAAAGAAATTTTAAGTTTTTGAAGGCTTCAACAAAATATCATTATCTCAAAAAGTATCCCTCGCATCACAAAACCGATTGCAGATTTATAATTCCCATAGAATTTTCTTTTGGATGGCATTACCTTTTGTCGATTGGAACGATTGGAGCATCTTGGCGTGATAAAAGAAAAATTACGATCCACGCATTGAATTTTTTTTTTTAAAATTTTTAAGTTTTTGAAGGCTGCACAAAAATATCATTTTCTCAAAAAGTGTCCGTCGCATCGCAAAACTGATTGCAGATTTAGAATCCCCATCGAATTTTCTTTCGGATAACATTACCTTTTGTCAATTGGAACATCTTGGCGCGATATAAGAGAAATTACGATCCTCGCATTGAATTTTTTTTTAAGACTTTTGAATTTTCTGAAGGCTGCACAAAAATATCATTTTCTCAAAAAGTATCCGTCGCATCGCAAAACCGATTGCAGATTTGAAATCCTCATGAAATTTTCTTTCGGATAACATTACCTTTTGTCGATTGGAGCATCTTGGCGCGATATAAGAAAAATTACGATCCACGCATTGAAATTTTTTTAAAGAAATTTTAAGTTTTTGAAGGCTGCACAAAAATATCATTTTCTCAAAAAGTATCCGTCGCATCGCAAAACTGATTGCAGATTTAGAATCCCCATGGAATTTTCTTTTGGATGGCTTGCCCTTTGGTCGATTGGAACATCTTGGCGCGATATAAGAGAAATTACGATCTACGCATTGAATTTTTTTTTAAGAATTTTTAGGTTTTTGAAGGCTGCACAAAAATATCATTTTCTCAAAAAGTATCCATCGCATCGCAAAATGGATTGATTTGGAATCCTCATGAAATTTTCTTTCGGATAACATTACCTTTTGTCGATTGGAGCATCTTTGCGAGATAAAAGAAAAATTACGATCCACGCATTGAAATTTTTTTAAAGAAATTTTAAGTTTTTGAAGGCTGCACAAAAATATCATTTTCTCAAAAAGTATCCGTCGCATCGCAAAACTAATTGCAGATTTAGAATCCCCATGGAATTTTCTTTCGGATAACATTACCTTTTGTCGATTGGAGCATCTTGGCGCGATAAAAGAAAAATTACGATACACGAATAGAATTTTTTTTTTTTAATTTTTAGTTTTTGAAGGCTGCACAAAAATATCATTTTCTCAAAAAGTATCCGTCGCATCGCAAAACCGATTGCAGATTTGAAATCCTCATGGAATTTTCTTTCGGATAACATTACCTTTTGTCGATTGGAGCATCTTTGCGAGATAAAAGAAAAATTACGATCCACGCATTGAAATTTTTTTAAAGAATTTTTAAGTTTTTGAAGGCTGCACAAAAATATCATTTTCTCAAAAAGTATCCGTCGCATCGCAAAATGGATTGATTTGGAATCCTCATGAAATTTTCTTTCGGATAACATTACCTTTTGTCGATTGGAGCATCTTTGCGAGATAAAAGAAAAATTACGATCCACGCATTGAAATTTTTTTAAAGAAATTTTAAGTTTTTGAAGGCTGCACAAAAATATCATTTTCTCAAAAAGTATCCGTCGCATCGCAAAACTAATTGCAGATTTAGAATCCCCATGGAATTTTCTTTCGGATAACATTACCTTTTGTCGATTGGAGCATCTTGGCGCGATATAAGAAAAATTACGATCCACGAATAGAATTTTTTTTTTTTAAATTTTTAGTTTTTGAAGGCTGCACAAAAATATCATTTTCTCAAAAAGTATCCGTCGCATCGCAAAATGGATTGATTTGGAATCCTCATGAAATTTTCTTTCGGATAACATTACCTTTTGTCGATTGGAGCATCTTTGCGAGATAAAAGAAAAATTACGATCCACGCATTGAAATTTTTTTAAAGAAATTTTAAGTTTTTGAAGGCTGCACAAAAATATCATTTTCTCAAAAAGTATCCGTCGCATCGCAAAACTAATTGCAGATTTAGAATCCCCATGGAATTTTCTTTCGGATAACATTAGCTTTTGTCGATTGGAGCATCTTGGCGCGATATAAGAAAAATTACGATCCACGAATAGAATTTTTTTTTTTTAATTTTTAGTTTTTGAAGGCTGCACAAAAATATCATTTTCTCAAAAAGTATCCGTCGCATCGCAAAACCGATTGCTGATTTGAAATCCTCATGGAATTTTCTTTCGGATAACAGTACCTCTTGTCGATTGGAACATCTTGGCGCGATATAAGAGAAATTACGATCCACTCATTTAATTTTTTTTTTAAAGAATTTTTAAGTTTTTGAAGGCTGAACAAAAATATCATTTTCTCAAAAAGTATCCGTCGCATCGCAAAACGGATTGCAGATTTAGAATCCTCATGAAATTTTCTTTCCGATAACATTAGCTATTGTCGATTGGAGCATCTTGGCGAGATAAAAGAAAAATTACGATCCACGCATTGAATTTTTTTTTAAGAAATTTTAAGTTTTTGAAGGCTGCACAAAAATATCATTTTCTCAAAAAGTGTCCGTCGCATCGCAAAACTGATTGCAGATTTAGAATCCCCATGGAATTTTCTTTTGGATGGCATTACCCTTTGTCGATTGGAGCATCTTGGCGCGATATAAGAAAAATTACGATCCACGAATGGAATTTTTTTTTTTAAATTTTAAGTTTTTGAAGGCTGCACAAAAATATCATTTTCTCAAAAAGTATCCGTCGTATCGCAAAACTAATTGCAGATTTAGAATCCCCATCGAATTTTCTTTCGGATAACATTACCTTTTGTCGATTGGAGCATCTTTGCGAGATAAAAGAAAAATTACGATCTACGCATTGAATTTTTTTTTTTTAAATTTTTAAGTTTTTGAAGGCTGCACAAAAATATCATTTTCTCAAAAAGTGTCCGTCGCATCGCAAAACTGATTGCAGATTTAGAATCCCCATCGAATTTTCTTTCGGATAACATTACCTTTTGTCAATTGGAACATCTTGGCGCGATATAAGAGAAATTACGATCCTCGCATTGAATTTTTTTTTAAGACTTTTGAATTTTCTGAAGGCTGCACAAAAATATCATTTTCTCAAAAAGTATCCGTCGCATCGCAAAACCGATTGCAGATTTGAAATCCTCATGAAATTTTCTTTCGGATAACATTACCTTTTGTCGATTGGAGCATCTTGGCGCGATATAAGAAAAATTACGATCCACGCATTGAAATTTTTTTAAAGAAATTTTAAGTTTTTGAAGGCTGCACAAAAATATCATTTTCTCAAAAAGTATCCGTCGCATCGCAAAACTGATTGCAGATTTAGAATCCCCATGGAATTTTCTTTTGGATGGCTTGCCCTTTGGTCGATTGGATCATCTTGGCGCGATATAAGAGAAATTACGATCTACGCATTGAATTTTTTTTTAAGAATTTTTATGTTTTTGAAGGCTGCACAAAAATATCATTTTCTCAAAAAGTATCCATCGCATCGCAAAATGGATTGATTTGGAATCCTCATGAAATTTTCTTTCGGATAACATTACCTTTTGTCGATTGGAGCATCTTTGCGAGATAAAAGAAAAATTACGATCCACGCATTGAAATTTTTTTAAAGAAATTTTAAGTTTTTGAAGGCTGCACAAAAATATCATTTTCTCAAAAAGTATCCGTCGCATCGCAAAACTAATTGCAGATTTAGAATCCCCATGGAATTTTCTTTCGGATAACATTACCTTTTGTCGATTGGAGCATCTTGGCGCGATAAAAGAAAAATTAAGATACACGAATAGAATTTTTTTTTTTTAATTTTTAGTTTTTGAAGGCTGCACAAAAATATCATTTTCTCAAAAAGTATCCGTCGCATCGCAAAACCGATTGCAGATTTGAAATCCTCATGGAATTTTCTTTCGGATAACATTACCTTTTGTCGATTGGAGCATCTTTGCGAGATAAAAGAAAAATTACGATCCACGCATTGAAATTTTTTTAAAGAATTTTTAAGTTTTTGAAGGCTGCACAAAAATATCATTTTCTCAAAAAGTATCCGTCGCATCGCAAAATGGATTGATTTGGAATCCTCATGAAATTTTCTTTCGGATAACATTACCTTTTGTCGATTGGAGCATCTTTGCGAGATAAAAGAAAAATTACGATCCACGCATTGAAATTTTTTTAAAGAAATTTTAAGTTTTTGAAGGCTGCACAAAAATATCATTTTCTCAAAAAGTATCCGTCGCATCGCAAAACTAATTGCAGATTTAGAATCCCCATGGAATTTTCTTTCGGATAACATTACCTTTTGTCGATTGGAGCATCTTGGCGCGATATAAGAAAAATTACGATCCACGAATAGAATTTTTTTTTTTTAAATTTTTAGTTTTTGAAGGCTGCACAAAAATATCATTTTCTCAAAAAGTATCCGTCGCATCGCAAAATGGATTGATTTGGAATCCTAATGAAATTTTCTTTCGGATAACATTACCTTTTGTCGATTGGAGCATCTTTGCGAGATAAAAGAAAAATTACGATCCACGCATTGAAATTTTTTTAAAGAAATTTTAAGTTTTTGAAGGCTGCACAAAAATATCATTTTCTCAAAAAGTATCCGTCGCATCGCAAAACTAATTGCAGATTTAGAATCCCCATGGAATTTTCTTTCGGATAACATTAGCTTTTGTCGATTGGAGCATCTTGGCGCGATATAAGAAAAATTACGATCCACGAATAGAATTTTTTTTTTTTAATTTTTAGTTTTTGAAGGCTGCACAAAAATATCATTTTCTCAAAAAGTATCCGTCGCATCGCAAAACCGATTGCTGATTTGAAATCCTCATGGAATTTTCTTTCGGATAACAGTACCTCTTGTCGATTGGAGCATCTTGGCGCGATATAAGAGAAATTACGATCCACTCATTTAATTTTTTTTTTAAAGAATTTTTAAGTTTTTGAAGGCTGAACAAAAATATCATTTTCTCAAAAAGTATCCGTCGCATCGCAAAACGGATTGCAGATTTAGAATCCTCATGAAATTTTCTTTCCGATAACATTCCTTTTTGTTGATTGGAGCATCTTGGCGCGATATAAGAGGAATTACGATCCACTCATTTAATTTTTTTTTTAAAGAATTTTTAAGTGTTTGAAGGCTGAACAAAAATATCATTTTCTCAAAAAGTATCCGTCGCATCGCAAAACGGATTGCAGATTTAGAATCCTCATGGAATTTTCTTTCGGATAACATTAGCTATTGTCGATTGGAGCATCTTGGCGAGATAAAAGAAAAATTACGATCCACGCATTGAATTTTTTTTTAAGAAATTTTAAGTTTTTGAAGGCTGCACAAAAATATCATTTTCTCAAAAAGTGTCCGTCGCATCGCAAAACTGATTGCAGATTTAGAATCCCCATGGAATTTTCTTTTGGATGGCATTACCCTTTGTCGATTGGAGCATCTTGGCGCGATATAAGAAAAATTACGATCCACGAATGGAATTTTTTTTTTTAAATTTTAAGTTTTTGAAGGCTGCACAAAAATATCATTTTCTCAAAAAGTATCCGTCGTATCGCAAAACGGATTGCAGATTTGGAATCCTCATGGAATTTTCTTTCGGATAACATTAGCTTTTGTCGATTGGAGCATCTTGGCGAGATAAAAGAAAAATTACGATCCACGCACTGAAATTTTTTTTAAAGAAATTTTAAGTTTTTGAAGGCTGCACAAAAATATCATTTTCTCAAAAAGTATCCGTCGCATCGCAAAACTAATTGCAGATTTAGAATCCCCATGGAATTTTCTTTCGGATAACATTAGCTTTTGTCGATTGGAACATCTTGGCGCGATATAAGAAAAATTACGATCCACGCATTGAAATTTTTTTAAAGAAATTTTAAGTTTTTGAAGGCTGCACAAAAATATCATTTTCTCAAAAAGTATCCGTCGCATCGCAAAACTGATTGCAGATTTAGAATCCCCATGGAATTTTCTTTTGGATGGCATTACCTTTTGTCGATTGGAGCATCTTGGCGCGATATAAGAAAAATTACGATCCACGAATAGAATTTTTTTTTTTAAATTTTTAGTTTTTGAAGGCTGCACAAAAATATCATTTTCTCAAAAAGTATCCGTCGCATCGCAAAATGGATTGATTTGGAATCCTCATGAAATTTTCTTTCCGATAACATTCCTTTTTGTTGATTGGAGCATCTTGGCGCGATATAAGAGGAATTACGATCCACTCATTTAATTTTTTTTTTAAAGAATTTTTAAGTGTTTGAAGGCTGAACAAAAATATCATTTTCTCAAAAAGTATCCGTCGCATCGCAAAACGGATTGCAGATTTAGAATCCTCATGAAATTTTCTTTCCGATAACATTCCTTTTTGTTGATTGGAGCATCTTGGCGCGATATAAGAGGAATTACGATCCACTCATTTAATTTTTTTTTTAAAGAATTTTTAAGTGTTTGAAGGCTGAACAAAAATATAATTTTCTCAAAAAGTATCCGTCGCATCGCAAAACGGATTGCAGATTTAGAATCCTCATGGAATTTTCTTTCGGATAACATTAGCTATTGTCGATTGGAGCATCTTGGCGAGATAAAAGAAAAATTACGATCCACGCATTGAATTTTTTTTTAAGAAATTTTAAGTTTTTGAAGGCTGCACAAAAATATCATTTTCTCAAAAAGTGTCCGTCGCATCGCAAAACTGATTGCAGATTTAGAATCCCCATGGAATTTTCTTTTGGATGGCATTACCCTTTGTCGATTGGAGCATCTTGGCGCGATATAAGAAAAATTACGATCCACGAATGGAATTTTTTTTTTTAAATTTTAAGTTTTTGAAGGCTGCACAAAAATATCATTTTCTCAAAAAGTATCCGTCGCATCGCAAAATGGATTGATTTGGAATCCTCATGAAATTTTCTTTCGGATAACATTACCTTTTGTCGATTGGAGCATCTTTGCGAGATAAAAGAAAAATTACGATCCACGCATTGAAATTTTTTTAAAGAAATTTTAAGTTTTTGAAGGCTGCACAAAAATATCATTTTCTCAAAAAGTATCCGTCGCATCGCAAAACTGATTGCAGATTTAGAATCCCCATGGAATTTTCTTTTGGATGGCATTACCTTTTGTCGATTGGAGCATCTTGGCGCGATATAAGAAAAATTACGATCCACGAATAGAATTTTTTTTTTAAATTTTTAGTTTTTGAAGGCTGCACAAAAATATCATTTTCTCAAAAAGTATCCGTCGCATCGCAAAATGGATTGATGTGGAATCCTCATGAAATTTTCTTTCGGATAACATTAACTTTTGTCGATTGGAGCATCTTTGCGAGATAAAAGAAAAATTACGATCCACGCATTGAAATTTTTTTAAAGAAATTTTAAGTTTTTGAAGGCTGCACAAAAATATCATTTTCTCAAAAAGTATCCGTCGCATCGCAAAACTAATTGCAGATTTAGAATCCCCATGGAATTTTCTTTCGGATAACATTACCTTTTGTCGATTGGAGCATCTTGGCGTGATATAAGAAAAATTACGATCCACGAATAGAATTTTTTTTTTTTAATTTTTAGTTTTTGAAGGCTGCACAAAAATATCATTTTCTCAAAAAGTATCCGTCGCATCGCAAAACCGATTGCAGATTTGAAATCCTCATGAAATTTTCTTTCGGATAACAGTACCTTTTGTCGATTGGAGCATCTTGACGCGATATAAGAAAAATTACGATCCACGAATAGAATTTTTTTTTTTTAAATTTTTAGTTTTTGAAGGCTGCACAAAAATATCATTTTCTCAAAAAGTATCCGTCGCATCGCAAAATGGATTGATTTGGAATCCTCATGAAATTTTCTTTCGGATAACATTACCTTTTGTCGATTGAAGCATCTTTGCGAGATAAAAGAAAAATTACGATCCACGCATTGAAATTTTTTTAAAGAAATTTTAAGTTTTTGAAGGCTGCACAAAAATATCATTTTCTCAAAAAGTATCCGCCGCATTGCAAAACTAATTGCAGATTTAGAATCCCCATGGAATTTTCTTTCGGATAACATTACCTTTTGTCGATTGGAGCATCTTGGCGCGATATAAGAAAACTTACGATCCACGAATAGAATTTTTTTTTTTAAATTTTTAGTTTTTGAAGGCTGCACAAAAATATCATTTTCTCAAAAAGTATCCGTCGCATCGCAAAATGGATAGATTTGGAATCCTCATGAAATTTTCTTTCGGATAACATTACCTTTTGTCGATTGGAGCATCTTTGCGAGATAAAAGAAAAATTACGATCCACGCATTGAAATTTTTTTAAAGAAATTTTAAGTTTTTGAAGGCTGCACAAAAATATCATTTTCTCAAAAAGTATCCGTCGCATCGCAAAACTAATTGCAGATTTAGAATCCCCATGGAATTTTCTTTCGGATAACATTACCTTTTGTCGATTGGAGCATCTTGGCGCGATATAAGAAAAATTACGATCCACGAATAGAATTTTTTTTTTTTTAATTTTTAGTTTTTGAAGGCTGCACAAAAATATCATTTTCTCAAAAAGTATCCGTCGCATCGCAAAACCGATTGCAGATTTGAAATCCTCATGAAATTTTCTTTCGGATAACAGTACCTTTTGTCGATTGGAGCATCTTGACGCGATATAAGAAAAATTACGATCCACGAATAGAATTTTTTTTTTTTTAAATTTTTAGTTTTTGAAGGCTGCACAAAAATATCATTTTCTCAAAAAGTATCCGTCGCATCGCAAAATGGATTGATTTGGAATCCTCATGAAATTTTCTTTCGGATAACATTACCTTTTGTCGATTGGAGCATCTTGGCGCGATATAAGAAAAATTACGATCCACGAATAGAATTTTTTTTTTTTTAATTTTTAGTTTTTGAAGGCTGCACAAAAATATCATTTTCTCAAAAAGTATCCGTCGCATCGCAAAACCGATTGCAGATTTGAAATCCTCATGAAATTTTCTTTCGGATAACAGTACCTTTTGTCGATTGGAGCATCTTGACGCGATATAAGAAAAATTACGATCCACGAATAGAATTTTTTTTTTTTTTAATTTTTAGTTTTTGAAGGCTGCACAAAAATATCATTTTCTCAAAAAGTATCCGTCGCATCGCAAAATGGATTGATTTGGAATCCTCATGAAATTTTCTTTCGGATAACATTACCTTTTGTCGATTGGAGCATCTTTGCGAGATAAAAGAAAAATTACGATCCACGCATTGAAATTTTTTTAAAGAAATTTTAAGTTTTTGAAGGCTGCACAAAAATATCATTTTCTCAAAAAGTATCCGCCGCATTGCAAAACTAATTGCAGATTTAGAATCCCCATGGAATTTTCTTTCGGATAACATTACCTTTTGTCGATTGGAGCATCTTGGCGCGATATAAGAAAAATTACGATCCACGAATAGAATTTTTTTTTTTTTAATTTTTAGTTTTTGAAGGCTGCACAAAAATATCATTTTCTCAAAAAGTATCCGTCGCATCGCAAAACCGATTGCAGATTTGAAATCCTCATGGAATTTTCTTTCGGATAACAGTACCTTTTGTTGATTGGAACATCTTGGCGCGATATAAGGCAAATTACGATCCACTCATTTAATTTTTTTTTTAAAGAATTTTTAAGTTTTTGAAGACTGCACAAAAATATCATTTTCTCAAAAAGTATCCGTCGCATAGCAAAACTGATTGCAGATTTAGAATCCCCATGGAATTTTCTTTTGGATGGCATTACCTTTTGTCGATTGGAGCATCTTGGCGCGATATAAGAAAAATTACGATCCACGAATAGAATTTTTTTTTTAAATTTTTAGTTTTTGAAGGCTGCACAAAAATATCATTTTCTCAAAAAGTATCCGTCGCATCGCAAAATGGATTGATTTGGAATCCTCATGAAATTTTCTTTCGGATAACATTACCTTTTGTCGATTGGAGCATCTTTGCGAGATAAAAGAAAAATTACGATCCACGCATTGAAATTTTTTTAAAGAAATTTTAAGTTTTTGAAGGCTGCACAAAAATATCATTTTCTCAAAAAGTATCCGTCGCATCGCAAAACTAATTGCAGATTTAGAATCCCCATCGAACTTTCTTTCGGATAATATTACCTTTTGTCGATTGGAACATCTTGGCGCGATATAAGAGAAATTAGGATCCACGCATTGAATTTTTTTTAAAGAATTTTTGAGTTTTTGAAGGCTGCACAAAAATATCATTTTCTCAAAAAGTATCCATCGCATCGCAAAATGGATTGATTTGGAATCCTCATGAAATTTTCTTTCGGATAACAGTACCTTTTGTCGATTGGAACATCTTGGCGCGATATAAGGCAAATTACGATCCACTCATTTAATTTTTTTTTTAAAGAATTTTTAAGTTTTTGAAGACTGCACAAAAATATCATTTTCTCAAAAAGTATCCGTCGCATCGCAACACCGATTGCAGATTTGAAATCCTCATGAAATTTTCTTTCGGATAACAGTACCTTTTGTCGATTGGAGCATCTTGACGCGATATAAGAAAAATTACGATCCACGAATAGAATTTTTTTTTTTTAAATTTTTAGTTTTTGAAGGCTGCACAAAAATATCATTTTCTCAAAAAGTATCCGTCGCATCGCAAAATGGATTGATTTGGAATCCTCATGAAATTTTCTTTCGGATAACATTACCTTTTGTCGATTGAAGCATCTTTGCGAGATAAAAGAAAAATTACGATCCACGCATTGAAATTTTTTTAAAGAAATTTTAAGTTTTTGAAGGCTGCACAAAAATATCATTTTCTCAAAAAGTATCCGCCGCATTGCAAAACTAATTGCAGATTTAGAATCCCCATGGAATTTTCTTTCGGATAACATTACCTTTTGTCGATTGGAGCATCTTGGCGCGATATAAGAAAACTTACGATCCACGAATAGAATTTTTTTTTTTAAATTTTTAGTTTTTGAAGGCTGCACAAAAATATCATTTTCTCAAAAAGTATCCGTCGCATCGCAAAACCGATTGCAGATTTGAAATCCTCATGGAATTTTCTTTCGGATAACAGTACCTTTTGTCGATTGGAACATCTTGGCGCGATATAAGGCAAATTACGATCCACTCATTTAATTTTTTTTTTAAAGAATTTTTAAGTTTTTGAAGACTGCACAAAAATATCATTTTCTCAAAAAGTATCCGTCGCATAGCAAAACTGATTGCAGATTTAGAATCCCCATGGAATTTTCTTTTGGATGGCATTACCTTTTGTCGATTGGAGCATCTTGGCGCTATATAAGAAAAATTACGATCCACGAATAGAATTTTTTTTTTAAATTTTTAGTTTTTGAAGGCTGCACAAAAATATCATTTTCTCAAAAAGTATCCGTCGCATCGCAAAATGGATTGATTTGGAATCCTCATGAAATTTTCTTTCGGATAACATTACCTTTTGTCGATTGGAGCATCTTTGCGAGATAAAAGAAAAATTACGATCCACGCATTGAAATTTTTTTAAAGAATTTTTGAGTTTTTGAAGGCTGCACAAAAATATCATTTTCTCAAAAAGTATCCATCGCATCGCAAAATGGATTGATTTGGAATCCTCATGAAATTTTCTTTCGGATAACAGTACCTTTTGTCGATTGGAACATCTTGGCGCGATATAAGGCAAATTACGATCCACTCATTTAATTTTTTTTTTAAAGAATTTTTAAGTTTTTGAAGACTGCACAAAAATATCATTTTCTCAAAAAGTATCCGTCGCATCGCAAAACCGATTGCAGATTTGAAATCCTCATGAAATTTTCTTTCGGATAACAGTACCTTTTGTCGATTGGAGCATCTTGACGCGATATAAGAAAAATTACGATCCACGAATAGAATTTTTTTTTTTTTAATTTTTAGTTTTTGAAGGCTGCACAAAAATATCATTTTCTCAAAAAGTATCCGTCGCATCGCAAAATGGATTGATTTGGAATCCTCATGAAATTTTCTTTCGGATAACATTACCTTTTGTCGATTGAAGCATCTTTGCGAGATAAAAGAAAAATTACGATCCACGAATAGAATTTTTTTTTTAAATTTTTAGTTTTTGAAGGCTGCACAAAAATATCATTTTCTCAAAAAGTATCCGTCGCATCGCTCGGATAACAGTACCTTTTGTCGATTGGAGCATCTTGACGCGATATAAGAAAAATTACGATCCACGAATAGAATTTTTTTTTTTTTAAATTTTTAGTTTTTGAAGGCTGCACAAAAATATCATTTTCTCAAAAAGTATCCGTCGCATCGCAAAATGGATTGATTTGGAATCCTCATGAAATTTTCTTTCGGATAACATTACCTTTTGTCGATTGGAGCATCTTTGCGAGATAAAAGAAAAATTACGATCCACGCATTGAAATTTTTTTAAAGAAATTTTAAGTTTTTGAAGGCTGCACAAAAATATCATTTTCTCAAAAAGTATCCGCCGCATTGCAAAACTAATTGCAGATTTAGAATCCCCATGGAATTTTCTTTCGGATAACATTACCTTTTGTCGATTGGAGCATCTTGGCGCGATATAAGAAAAATTACGATCCACGAATAGAATTTTTTTTTTTTTAATTTTTAGTTTTTGAAGGCTGCACAAAAATATCATTTTCTCAAAAAGTATCCGTCGCATCGCAAAACCGATTGCAGATTTGAAATCCTCATGGAATTTTCTTTCGGATAACAGTACCTTTTGTCGATTGGAACATCTTGGCGCGATATAAGGCAAATTACGATCCACTCATTTAATTTTTTTTTTAAAGAATTTTTAAGTTTTTGAAGACTGCACAAAAATATCATTTTCTCAAAAAGTATCCGTCGCATAGCAAAACTGATTGCAGATTTAGAATCCCCATGGAATTTTCTTTTGGATGGCATTACCTTTTGTCGATTGGAGCATCTTGGCGCTATATAAGAAAAATTACGATCCACGAATAGAATTTTTTTTTTAAATTTTTAGTTTTTGAAGGCTGCACAAAAATATCATTTTCTCAAAAAGTATCCGTCGCATCGCAAAATGGATTGATTTGGAATCCTCATGAAATTTTCTTTCGGATAACATTACCTTTTGTCGATTGGAGCATCTTTGCGAGATAAAAGAAAAATTACGATCCACGCATTGAAATTTTTTTAAAGAAATTTTAAGTTTTTGAAGGCTGCACAAAAATATCATTTTCTCAAAAAGTATCCGTCGCATCGCAAAACTAATTGCAGATTTAGAATCCCCATCGAACTTTCTTTCGGATAATATTACCTTTTGTCGATTGGAACATCTTGGCGCGATATAAGAGAAATTAGGATCCACGCATTGAATTTTTTTTAAAGAATTTTTGAGTTTTTGAAGGCTGCACAAAAATATCATTTTCTCAAAAAGTATCCATCGCATCGCAAAATGGATTGATTTGGAATCCTCATGAAATTTTCTTTCGGATAACATTACCTTTTGTTGATTGGAGCATCTTGGCGAGATAAAAGAAAAATTACGATCCACGCATTTAAATTTTTTTTTTAAGAAATTTTAAGTTTTTGAAGGCTGCACAAAAATATCATTTTCTCAAAAAGTATCCGTCGCATCGCAAAATGGATTGATTTGGAATCCTCATGAAATTTTCTTTCGGATAACATTACCTTTTGTCGATTGGAGCATCTTTGCGAGATAAAAGAAAAATTACGATCCACGCATTGAAATTTTTTTAAAAAAATTTTAAGTTTTTGAAGGCTGCACAAAAATATCATTTTCTCAAAAAGTATCCGTCGCATCGCAAAACTGATTACAGATTTAGAATCCCCATCGAATTTTCTTTCGGATAACATTACCTTTTGTCGATTGGAACATCGTGGCGCGATATAAGAGAAATTACGATCCACGCATTGAATTTTTTTTTAAGAATTTTTAAGTTCTTGAAGACTGCACAAAAATATCATTTTCTCAAAAAGTATCCATCGCATCGCAAAATGGATTGATTTGGAATCCTCATGAAATTTTCTTTCGGATAACATTACCTTTTGTCGATTGGAGCATCTTGGCGAGATAAAAGAAAAATTACGATCCACGCATTGAAATTGTTTTTAAAGAAATTTTAAGTTTTTGAAGGCTGCACAAAAATATCATTTTCTCAAAAAGTATCCGTCGCATCGCAAAATGGATTGATTTGGAATCCTCATGAAATTTTCTTTCGGATAACATTACCTTTTGTCGATTGGAGCATCTTTGCGAGATAAAAGAAAAATTACGCTCCACGCATTGAAATTTTTTTAAAGAAATTTTAAGTTTTTGAAGGCTGCACAAAAATATCATTTTCTCAAAAAGTATCCGTCGCACCGCAAAACTGATTGCAGATTTAGAATCCCCATGGAATTTTCTTTTGGATGGCATTACCTTTTGTCGATTGGAGCATCTTGGCGCTATATAAGAAAAATTACGATCCACGAATAGAATTTTTTTTTTAAATTTTTAGTTTTTGAAGGCTGCACAAAAATATCATTTTCTCAAAAAGTATCCGTCGCATCGCAAAATGGATTGATTTGGAATCCTCATGAAATTTTCTTTCGGATAACATTACCTTTTGTCGATTGGAGCATCTTTGCGAGATAAAAGAAAAATTACGATCCACGCATTGAAATTTTTTTAAAGAAATTTTAAGTTTTTGAAGGCTGCACAAAAATATCATTTTCTCAAAAAGTATCCGTCGCATCGCAAAACTGATTGCAGATTTAGAATCCCCATCGAATTTTCTTTCGGATAACATTACCTTTTGTCGATTGGAACATCGTGGCGCGATATAAGAGAAATTACGATCCACGCATTGAATTTTTTTTTAAGAATTTTTACGTTCTTGAAGGCTGCACAAAAATATCATTTTCTCAAAAAGTATCCATCGCATCGCAACATGGATTGATTTGGAATCCTCATGAAATTTTCTTTCGGATAACATTACCTTTTGTCAATTGGAGCATCTTGGCGAGATAAAAGAAAAATTACGATCCACGCATTGAAATTGTTTTTAAAGAAATTTTAAGTTTTTGAAGGCTGCACAAAAATATAATTTTCTCAAAAAGTATCCGTCGCATCGCAAAATGGATTGATTTGGAATCCTCATGAAATTTTCTTTCGGATAACATTACCTTTTGTCGATTGGAGCATCTTTGCGAGATAAAAGAAAAATTACGATCCACGCATTGAAATTTTTTTAAAGAAATTTTAAGTTTTTGAAGGCTGCACAAAAATATCATTTTCTCAAAAAGTATCCGTCGCATCGCAAAACTGATTGCAGATTTAGAATCCCCATGGAATTTTCTTTTGGATGGCATTACCTTTTGTCGATTGGAGCATCTTGGCGCGATATAAGAAAAATTACGATCCACGAATAGAATTTTTTTTTTTTAAATTTTTAGTTTTTGAAGGCTGCACAAAAATATCATTTTCTCAAAAAGTATCCGTCGCATCGCAAAATGGATTGATTTGGAATCCTCATGAAATTTTCTTTAGGATAACATTACCTTTTGTCGATTGGAGCATCTTTGCGAGATAAAAGAAAAATTACGATCCACGCATTGAAATTTTTTTAAAGAAATTTTAAGTTTTTGAAGGCTGCACAAAAATATCATTTTCTCAAAAAGTATCCATCGCATCGCAAAATGGATTGATTTGGAATCCTCATGAAATTTTCTTTCGGATAACATTACCTTTTGTTGATTGGAGCATCTTGGCGAGATAAAAGAAAAATTACGATCCACGCATTTAAATTTTTTTTTTAAGAAATTTTAAGTTTTTGAAGGCTGCACAAAAATATCATTTTCTCAAAAAGTATCCGTCGCATCGCAAAATGGATTGATTTGGAATCCTCATGAAATTTTCTTTCGGATAACATTACCTTTTGTCGATTGGAGCATCTTTGCGAGATAAAAGAAAAATTACGATCCACGCATTGAAATTTTTTTAAAAAAATTTTAAGTTTTTGAAGGCTGCACAAAAATATCATTTTCTCAAAAAGTATCCGTCGCATCGCAAAACTGATTGCAGATTTAGAATCCCCATTGAATTTTCTTTCGGATAACATTACCTTTTGTCGATTGGAACATCGTGGCGCGATATAAGAGAAATTACGATCCACGCATTGAATTTTTTTTTAAGAATTTTTAAGTTCTTGAAGGCTGCACAAAAATATCATTTTCTGAAAAAGTATCCATCGCATCGCAAAATGGATTGATTTGGAATCCTCATGAAATTTTCTTTCGGATAACATTACCTTTTGTCGATTGGAGCATCTTGGCGAGATAAAAGAAAAATTACGATCCACGCATTGAAATTGTTTTTAAAGAAATTTTAAGTTTTTGAAGGCTGCACAAAAATATCATTTTCTCAAAAAGTATCCGTCGCATCGCAAAACTGATTGCAGATTTAGAATCCCCATGGAATTTTCTTTTGGATGGCATTACCTTTTGTCGATTGGAGCATCTTGGCGCGATATAAGAAAAATTACGATCCACGAATAGAATTTTTTTTTTTAAATTTTTAGTTTTTGAAGGCTGCACAAAAATATCATTTTCTCAAAAAGTATCCGTCGCATCGCAAAATGGATTGATTTGGAATCCTCATGAAATTTTCTTTCGGATAACATTGCCTTTTGTCGATTGGAGCATCTTTGCGAGATAAAAGAAAAATTACGATCCACGCATTGAAATTTTTTTAAAGAAATTTTAAGTTTTTGAAGGCTGCACAAAAATATCATTTTCTCAAAAAGTATCCGTCGCATCGCAAAACTGATTGCAGATTTAGAATCCCCATCGAATTTTCTTTCGGATAACATTACCTTTTGTCGATTGGAACATCGTGGCGCGATATAAGAGAAATTACGATCCACGCATTGAATTTTTTTTTAAGAATTTTTAAGTTCTTGAAGGCTGCACAAAAATATCATTTTCTCAAAAAGTATCCATCGCATCGCAAAATGGATTGATTTGGAATCCTCATGAAATTTTCTTTCGGATAACATTACCTTTTGTCGATTGGAGCATCTTGGCGAGATAAAAGAAAAATTACGATCCACGCATTGAAATTGTTTTTAAAGAAATTTTAAGTTTTTGAAGGCTGCACAAAAATATCATTTTCTCAAAAAGTATCCGTCGCATCGCAAAATGGATTGATTTGGAATCCTCATGAAATTTTCTTTCGGATAACATTACCTTTTGTCGATTGGAGCATCTTTGCGAGATAAAAGAAAAATTACGATCCACGCATTGAAATTTTTTTTAAAGAAATTTTAAGTTTTTGAAGGCTGCACAAAAATATCATTTTCTCAAAAAGTGTCCGTCGCATCGCAAAACTAATTGCAGATTTAGAATCCCCATGGAATTTTCTTTCGGATAACATTACCTTTTGTCGATTGGAGCATCTTGGCGCGATATAAGAAAAATTACGATCCACGAATAGAATTTTTTTTTTTTAATTTTTAGTTTTTGAAGGCTGCACAAAAATATCATTTTCTCAAAAAGTATCCGTCGCATCGCAAAACCGATTGCAGATTTGAAATCCTCATGGAATTTTCTTTCGGATAACAGTACCTTTTGTCGATTGGAGCATCTTGACGCGATATAAGAAAAATTGCGATCCACGAATAGAATTTTTTTTTTTTTAATTTTTAGTTTTTGAAGGCTGCACAAAAATATCATTTTCTCAAAAAGTATCCGTCGCATCGCAAAATGGATTGATTTGGAATCCTCATGAAATTTTCTTTCGGATAACATTACCTTTTGTCGATTGGAGCATCTTTGCGAGATAAAAGAAAAATTACGATCCACGCATTGAAATTTTTTTAAAGAAATTTTAAGTTTTTGAAGGCTGCACAAAAATATCATTTTCTCAAAAAGTATCCGTCGCATCGCAAAACTAATTGCAGATTTAGAATCCCCATGGAATTTTCTTTCGGATAACATTACCTTTTGTCGATTGGAGCATCTTGGCGCGATATAAGAAAAATTACGATCCACGAATAGAATTTTTTTTTTTTTAATTTTTAGTTTTTGAAGGCTGCACAAAAATATCATTTTCTCAAAAAGTATCCGTCGCATCGCAAAACCGATTGCAGATTTGAAATCCTCATGGAATTTTCTTTCGGATAACAGTACCTTTTGTCGATTGGAACATCTTGGCGCGATATAAGAGAAATTACGATCCACTCATTTAATTTTTTTTTTAAAGAATTTTTAAGTTTTTGAAGGCTGAACAAAAATATCATTTTCTCAAAAAGTATCCGTCGCATCGCAAAACGGATTTCAGATTTGGAATCCCCATCGAACTTTCTTTCGGATAATATTACCTTTTGTCGATTGGAACATCTTGGCGCGATATAAGAGAAATTAGGATCCACGCATTGAATTTTTTTTTAAGAATTTTTAAGTTTTTGAAGGCTGCACAAAAATATCATTTTCTCAAAAAGTATCCATCGCATCGTAAAATGGATTGATTTGGAATCCTCATGAAATTTTCTTTCGGATGACATTAGCTTTTGTCGATTGGAGCATCTTGGCGAGATAAAAGAAAAATTACGATCCACGCACTGAAATTTTTTTTTTGAGAAATTTTGAGTTTTTGAAGGCAGCACAAAAATATTATTTTCTCAAAAAGTGTCCGTCGCATCGCAAAACTGATTGCAGATTTAGAATCCCCATCGAACTTTCTTTCGGATAATATTACCTTTTGTCGATTGGAACATCTTGGCGCGATATAAGAGAAATTAGGATCCACGCATTGAATTTTTTTTTAAGAATTTTTAAGTTTTTGAAGGCTGCACAAAAATATCATTTTCTCAAAAAGTATCCATCGCATCGTAAAATGGATTGATTTGGAATCCTCATGAAATTTTCTTTCGGATAACATTAGCTTTTGTCGATTGGAGCATCTTGGCGAGATAAAAGAAAAATTACGATCCACGCACTGAAATTTAAAAGTATCCATCGCATCGCAAAATGGATTGATTTGGAATCCTCATGAAATTTTCTTTCGGATAACATTAGCTTTTGTCGATTGGAGCATCTTGGCGAGATAAAAGAAAAATTACGATCCACGCACTGAAATTTTTTTTTTTGAGAAATTTTGAGTTTTTGAAGGCAGCACAAAAATATTATTTTCTCAAAAAGTGTCCGTCGCATCGCAAAACTGATTGCAGATTTAGAATCCCCATCGAACTTTCCTTCGGATAATATTACCTTTTGTCGATTGGAACATCTTGGCGCGATATAAGAGAAATTAGGATCCACGCATTGAATTTTTTTTTAAGAATTTTTAAGTTTTTGAAGGCTGCACAAAAATATCATTTTCTCAAAAAGTATCCATCGCATCGCAAAATGGATTGATTTGGAATCCTCATGAAATTTTCTTTCGGATAACATTAGCTTTTGTCGATTGGAGCATCTTGGCGAGATAAAAGAAAAATTACGATCCACGCACTGAAATTTTTTTTTGAGAAATTTTGAGTTTTTGAAGGCTGCACAAAAATATCATTTTCTCAAAAGTATCCGTCCCATCGCAAAACCGATTGCAGATTTTGAATGCTCATGGAATTTTCTTTCGGATAACAGTACCTTTTGTCGATTGGAGCATCTTGGCGCGATATAAGAAAAATTACGATCCACGAATAGAATTTTTTTTTTTTTAATTTTTAGTTTTTGAAGGCTGCACAAAAATATCATTTTCTCAAAAAGTATCCGTCGCATCGCAAAATGGATTGATTTGGAATCCTCATGAAATTTTCTTTCGGATAACATTACCTTTTGTCGATTGGAGCATCTTTGCGAGATAAAAGAAAAATTACGATCCACGCATTGAAATTTTTTTAAAGAAATTTTAAGTTTTTGAAGGCTGCACAAAAATATCATTTTCTCAAAAAGTATCCGCCACATTGCAAAACTAATTGCAGATTTAGAATCCCCATGGAATTTTCTTTCGGATAACATTACCTTTTGTCGATTGGAGCATCTTGGCGCGATATAAGAAAAATTACGATCCACGAATAGAATTTTTTTTTTTTTAATTTTTAGTTTTTGAAGGCTGCACAAAAATATCATTTTCTCAAAAAGTATCCGTCGCATCGCAAAACCGATTGCAGATTTGAAATCCTCATGAAATTTTCTTTCGGATAACAGTACCTTTTGTCGATTGGAGCATCTTGACGCGATATAAGAAAAATTACGATCCACGAATAGAATTTTTTTTTTTAAATTTTTAGTTTTTGAAGGCTGCACAAAAATATCATTTTCTCAAAAAGTATCCGTCGCATCGCAAAATGGATTGATTTGGAATCCTCATGAAATTTTCTTTCGGATAACATTACCTTTTGTCGATTGGAGCATCTTTGCGAGATAAAAGAAAAATTACGATCCACGCATTGAAATTTTTTTAAAGAAATTTTAAGTTTTTGAAGGCTGCACAAAAATATCATTTTCTCAAAAAGTATCCGCCGCATTGCAAAACTAATTGCAGATTTAGAATCCCCATGGAATTTTCTTTCGGATAACATTACCTTTTGTCGATTGGAGCATCTTGGCGCGATATAAGAAAAATTACGATCCACGAATAGAAAAGTATCCGTCGCATCGCAAAACCGATTGCAGATTTGAAATCCTCATGAAATTTTCTTTCGGATAACAGTACCTTTTGTCGATTGGAGCATCTTGACGCGATATAAGAAAAATTACGATCCACGAATAGAATTTTTTTTTTTAAATTTTTAGTTTTTGAAGGCTGCACAAAAATATCATTTTCTCAAAAAGTATCCGTCGCATCGCAAAATGGATTGATTTGGAATCCTCATGAAATTTTCTTTCGGATAACATTACCTTTTGTCGATTGGAGCATCTTTGCGAGATAAAAGAAAAATTACGATCCACGCATTGAAATTTTTTTAAAGAAATTTTAAGTTTTTGAAGGCTGCACAAAAATATCATTTTCTCAAAAAGTATCCGCCGCATTGCAAAACTAATTGCAGATTTAGAATCCCCATGGAATTTTCTTTCGGATAACATTACCCTTTGTCGATTGGAGCATCTTGGCGCGATATAAGAAAAATTACGATCCACGAATAGAATTTTTTTTTTTTTAATTTTTAGTTTTTGAAGGCTGCACAAAAATATCATTTTCTCAAAAAGTATCTGTCGCATCGCAAAACCGATTGCAGATTTGAAATCCTCGTGGAATTTTCTTTCGGATAACAGTACCTTTTGTCGATTGGAACATCTTGGCGCGATATAAGGCAAATTACGATCCACTCATTTAATTTTTTTTTTAAAGAATTTTTAAGTTTTTGAAGGCTGAACAAAAATATCATTTTCTCAAAAAGTATCCGTCGCATCGCAAAACGGATTTCAGATTTGGAATCCTCATGGAATTTTCTTTCGGATAACATTAGCTATTGTCGATTGGAGCATCTTGGCGAGATAAAAGAAAAATTACGATCCACGCATTGAATTTTTTTTTAAGAAATTTAAAGTTTTTGAAGGCTGCACAAAAATATTATTTTCTCAAAAAGTGTCCGTCGCATCGCAAAACTGATTGCAGATTTAGAATCCTCATCGAACTTTCTTTCGGATAATATTACCTTTTGTCGATTGGAACATCTTGGCGCGATATAAGAGAAATTAGGATCCACGCATTGAATTTTTTTTTAAGAATTTTTGAGTTTTTGAAGGCTGCACAAAAATACCATTTTCTCAAAAAGTATCCATCGCATCGCAAAATGGATTGATTTGGAATCCTCATGAAATTTTCTTTCGGATAACATTACCTTTTGTTGATTGGAGCATCTTGGCGAGATAAAAGAAAAATTACGATCCACGCATTTAAATTTTTTTTTTAAGAAATTTTAAGTTTTTGAAGGCTGCACAAAAATATCATTTTCTCAAAAAGTATCCGTCGCATCGCAAAATGGATTGATTTGGAATCCTCATGAAATTTTCTTTCGGATAACATTACCTTTTGTCGATTGGAGCATCTTTGCGAGATAAAAGAAAAATTACGATCCACGCATTGAAATTTTTTTTAAAAAATTTTAAGTTTTTGAAGGCTGCACAAAAATATCATTTTCTCAAAAAGTATCCGTCGCATCGCAAAACTGATTGCAGATTTAGAATCCCCATCGAATTTTCTTTCGGATAACATTACCTTTTGTCGATTGGAACATCGTGGCGCGATATAAGAGAAATTACGATCCACGCATTGAATTTTTTTTTAAGAATTTTTAAGTTCTTGAAGGCTGCACAAAAATATCATTTTCTCAAAAAGTATCCATCGCATCGCAAAATGGATTGATTTGGAATCCTCATGAAATTTTCTTTCGGATAACATTGCCTTTTGTCGATTGGAGCATCTTGGCGAGATAAAAGAAAAATTACGATCCACGCATTGAAATTGTTTTTAAAGAAATTTTAAGTTTTTGAAGGCTGCACAAAAATATCATTTTCTCAAAAAGTATCCGTCGCATCGCAAAATGGATTGATTTGGAATCCTCATGAAATTTTCTTTCGGATAACATTACCTTTTGTCGATTGGAGCATCTTTGCGAGATAAAAGAAAAATTACGATCCACGCATTGAAATTTTTTTAAAGAAATTTTAAGTTTTTGAAGGCTGCACAAAAATATCATTTTCTCAAAAAGTATCCGTCGCATCGCAAAACTAATTGCAGATTTAGAATCCCCATGGAATTTTCTTTCGGATAACATTACCTTTTGTCGATTGGAGCATCTTGGCGCGATATAAGAAAAATTACGATCCACGAATAGAATTTTTTTTTTTTTAATTTTTAGTTTTTGAAGGCTGCACAAAAATATCATTTTCTCAAAAAGTATCCGTCGCATCGCAAAACCGATTGCAGATTTGAAATCCTCATGAAATTTTCTTTCGGATAGCAGTACCTTTTGTCGATTGGAGCATCTTGACGCGATATAAGAAAAATTACGATCCACGAATAGAATTTTTTTTTTTTAAATTTTTAGTTTTTGAAGGCTGCACAAAAATATCATTTTCTCAAAAAGTATCCGTCGCATCGCAAAATGGATTGATTTGGAATCCTCATGAAATTTTCTTTCGGATAACATTACCTTTTGTCGATTGGAACATCTTGGCGCGATATAAGGCAAATTACGATCCACTCATTTAATTTTTTTTTAAAGAATTTTTAAGTTTTTGAAGGCTGAACAAAAATATCATTTTCTCAAAAAGTATCCGTCGCATCGCAAAACGGATTTCAGATTTGGAATCCTCATGGAATTTTCTTTCGGATAACATTAGCTATTGTCGATTGGAGCATCTTGGCGAGATAAAAGAAAAATTACGATCCACGCATTGAATTTTTTTTTAAGAAATTTAAAGTTTTTGAAGGCTGCACAAAAATATCATTTTCTCAAAAAGTATCCGTCGCATCGCAAAATGGATTGATTTGGAATCCTCATGAAATTTTCTTTCGGATAACATTACCTTTTGTCGATTGGAGCATCTTTGCGAGATAAAAGAAAAATTACGATCCACGCATTGAAATTTTTTTAAAGAAATTTTAAGTTTTTGAAGGCTGCACAAAAATATCATTTTCTCAAAAAGTATCCGTCGCATCGCAAAACTAATTGCAGATTTAGAATCCCCATCGAACTTTCTTTCGGATAATATTACCTTTTGTCGATTGGAACATCTTGGCGCGATATAAGAGAAATTAGGATCCACGCATTGAATTTTTTTTAAAGAATTTTTGAGTTTTTGAAGGCTGCACAAAAATATCATTTTCTCAAAAAGTATCCATCGCATCGCAAAATGGATTGATTTGGAATCCTCATGAAATTTTCTTTCGGATAACATTACCTTTTGTTGATTGGAGCATCTTGGCGAGATAAAAGAAAAATTACGATCCACGCATTTAAATTTTTTTTTTAAGAAATTTTAAGTTTTTGAAGGCTGCACAAAAATATCATTTTCTCAAAAAGTATCCGTCGCATCGCAAAATGGATTGATTTGGAATCCTCATGAAATTTTCTTTCGGATAACATTACCTTTTGTCGATTGGAGCATCTTTGCGAGATAAAAGAAAAATTACGATCCACGCATTGAAATTTTTTTAAAAAAATTTTAAGTTTTTGAAGGCTGCACAAAAATATCATTTTCTCAAAAAGTATCCGTCGCATCGCAAAACTGATTGCAGATTTAGAATCCCCATCGAATTTTCTTTCGGATAACATTACCTTTTGTCGATTGGAACATCGTGGCGCGATATAAGAGAAATTACGATCCACGCATTGAATTTTTTTTTAAGAATTTTTAAGTTCTTGAAGACTGCACAAAAATATCATTTTCTCAAAAAGTATCCATCGCATCGCAAAATGGATTGATTTGGAATCCTCATGAAATTTTCTTTCGGATAACATTACCTTTTGTCGATTGGAGCATCTTGGCGAGATAAAAGAAAAATTACGATCCACGCATTGAAATTGTTTTTAAAGAAATTTTAAGTTTTTGAAGGCTGCACAAAAATATCATTTTCTCAAAAAGTATCCGTCGCATCGCAAAATGGATTGATTTGGAATCCTCATGAAATTTTCTTTCGGATAACATTACCTTTTGTCGATTGGAGCATCTTTGCGAGATAAAAGAAAAATTACGATCCACGCATTGAAATTTTTTTAAAGAAATTTTAAGTTTTTGAAGGCTGCACAAAAATATCATTTTCTCAAAAAGTATCCGTCGCACCGCAAAACTGATTGCAGATTTAGAATCCCCATGGAATTTTCTTTTGGATGGCATTACCTTTTGTCGATTGGAGCATCTTGGCGCGATATAAGAAAAATTACGATCCACGAATAGAATTTTTTTTTTAAATTTTTAGTTTTTGAAGGCTGCACAAAAATATCATTTTCTCAAAAAGTATCCGTCGCATCGCAAAATGGATTGATTTGGAATCCTCATGAAATTTTCTTTCGGATAACATTACCTTTTGTCGATTGGAGCATCTTTGCGAGATAAAAGAAAAATTACGATCCACGCATTGAAATTTTTTTTAAAAAATTTTAAGTTTTTGAAGGCTGCACAAAAATATCATTTTCTCAAAAAGTATCCGTCGCATCGCAAAACTGATTGCAGATTTAGAATCCCCATCGAATTTTCTTTCGGATAACATTACCTTTTGTCGATTGGAACATCGTGGCGCGATATAAGAGAAATTACGATCCACGCATTGAATTTTTTTTTAAGAATTTTTACGTTCTTGAAGGCTGCACAAAAATATCATTTTCTCAAAAAGTATCCATCGCATCGCAACATGGATTGATTTGGAATCCTCATGAAATTTTCTTTCGGATAACATTACCTTTTGTCAATTGGAGCATCTTGGCGAGATAAAAGAAAAATTACGATCCACGCATTGAAATTGTTTTTAAAGAAATTTTAAGTTTTTGAAGGCTGCACAAAAATATAATTTTCTCAAAAAGTATCCGTCGCATCGCAAAATGGATTGATTTGGAATCCTCATGAAATTTTCTTTCGGATAACATTACCTTTTGTCGATTGGAGCATCTTTGCGAGATAAAAGAAAAATTACGATCCACGCATTGAAATTTTTTTAAAGAAATTTTAAGTTTTTGAAGGCTGCACAAAAATATCATTTTCTCAAAAAGTATCCGTCGCATCGCAAAACTGATTGCAGATTTAGAATCCCCATGGAATTTTCTTTTGGATGGCATTACCTTTTGTCGATTGGAGCATCTTGGCGCGATATAAGAAAAATTACGATCCACGAATAGAATTTTTTTTTTTAAATTTTTAGTTTTTCAAGGCTGCACAAAAATATCATTTTCTCAAAAAGTATCCGTCGCATCGCAAAATGGATTGATTTGGAATCCTCATGAAATTTTCTTTCGGATAACATTACCTTTTGTCGATTGGAGCATCTTTGCGAGATAAAAGAAAAATTACGATCCACGCATTGAAATTTTTTTAAAGAAATTTTAAGTTTTTGAAGGCTGCACAAAAATATCATTTTCTCAAAAAGTATCCATCGCATCGCAAAATGGATTGATTTGGAATCCTCATGAAATTTTCTTTCGGATAACATTACCTTTTGTTGATTGGAGCATCTTGGCGAGATAAAAGAAAAATTACGATCCACGCATTTAAATTTTTTTTTTAAGAAATTTTAAGTTTTTGAAGGCTGCACAAAAATATCATTTTCTCAAAAAGTATCCGTCGCATCGCAAAATGGATTGATTTGGAATCCTCATGAAATTTTCTTTCGGATAACATTACCTTTTGTCGATTGGAGCATCTTTGCGAGATAAAAGAAAAATTACGATCCACGCATTGAAATTTTTTTAAAAAAATTTTAAGTTTTTGAAGGCTGCACAAAAATATCATTTTCTCAAAAAGTATCCGTCGCATCGCAAAACTGATTGCAGATTTAGAATCCCCATCGAATTTTCTTTCGGATAACATTACCTTTTGTCGATTGGAACATCGTGGCGCGATATAAGAGAAATTACGATCCACGCATTGAATTTTTTTTTAAGAATTTTTAAGTTCTTGAAGGCTGCACAAAAATATCATTTTCTGAAAAAGTATCCATCGCATCGCAAAATGGATTGATTTGGAATCCTCATGAAATTTTCTTTCGGATAACATTACCTTTTGTCGATTGGAGCATCTTGGCGAGATAAAAGAAAAATTACGATCCACGCATTGAAATTGTTTTTAAAGAAATTTTAAGTTTTTGAAGGCTGCACAAAAATATCATTTTCTCAAAAAGTATCCGTCGCATCGCAAAATGGATTGATTTGGAATCCTCATGAAATTTTCTTTCGGATAACATTACCTTTTGTCGATTGGAGCATCTTTGCGAGATAAAAGAAAAATTACGATCCATGCATTGAAATTTTTTTAAAGAAATTTTAAGTTTTTGAAGGCTGCAGAAAAATATCATTTTCTCAAAAAGTATCCGTCGCATCGCAAAACTGATTGCAGATTTAGAATCCCCATCGAATTTTCTTTCGGATAACATTACCTTTTGTCGATTGGAACATCGTGGCGCGATATAAGAGAAATTACGATCCACGCATTGAATTTTTTTTTAAGAATCTTTAAGTTCTTGAAGACTGCACAAAAATATCATTTTCTCAAAAAGTATCCATCGCATCGCAAAATGGATTGATTTGGAATCCTCATGAAATTTTCTTTCGGATAACATTACCTTTTGTCGATTGGAGCATCTTGGCGAGATAAAAGAAAAATTACGATCCACGCATTGAAATTGTTTTTAAAGAAATTTTAAGTTTTTGAAGGCTGCACAAAAATATCATTTTCTCAAAAAGTATCCGTCGCATCGCAAAACTAATTGCAGATTTAGAATCCCCATGGAATTTTCTTTCGGATAACATTACCTTTTGTCGATTGGAGCATCTTGGCGCGATATAAGAAAAATTACGATCCACGAATAGAATTTTTTTTTTTTCTAATGCAGATACTAATTTGCAGATTTAGACTAATTGCAGATTTAGAATCCCCATGGAATTTTCTTTCGGATAACATTACCTTTTGTCGATTGGAGCATCTTGGCGCGATATAAGAAAAATTACGATCCACGAATAGAATTTTTTTTTTTTTTAATTTTTAGTTTTTGAAGGCTGCACAAAAATATCATTTTCTCAAAAAGTATCCGTCGCATCGCAAAACCGATTGCAGATTTGAAATCCTCATGGAATTTTCTTTCGGATAACAGTACCTTTTGTCGATTGGAACATCTTGGCGCGATATAAGGCAAATTACGATCCACTCATTTAATTTTTTTTTTAAAGAATTTTTAAGTTTTTGAAGACTGCACAAAAATATCATTTTCTCAAAAAGTATCCGTCGCATAGCAAAACTGATTGCAGATTTAGAATCCCCATGGAATTTTCTTTTGGATGGCATTACCTTTTGTCGATTGGAGCATCTTGGCGCGATATAAGAAAAATTACGATCCACGAATAGAATTTTTTTTTTTAATTTTTAGTTTTTGAAGGCTGCACAAAAATATCATTTTCTCAAAAAGTATCCGTCGCATCGCAAAATGGATTGATTTGGAATCCTCATGAAATTTTCTTTCGGATAACATTACCTTTTGTCGATTGGAGCATCTTTGCGAGATAAAAGAAAAATTACGATCCACGCATTGAAATTTTTTTAAAGAAATTTTAAGTTTTTGAAGGCTGCACAAAAATATCATTTTCTCAAAAAGTATCCGTCGCATCGCAAAACTAATTGCAGATTTAGAATCCCCATCGAACTTTCTTTCGGATAATATTACCTTTTGTCGATTGGAACATCTTGGCGCGATATAAGAGAAATTAGGATCCACGCATTGAATTTTTTTTAAAGAATTTTTGAGTTTTTGAAGGCTGCACAAAAATATCATTTTCTCAAAAAGTATCCATCGCATCGCAAAATGGATTGATTTGGAATCCTCATGAAATTTTCTTTCGGATAACATTACCTTTTGTTGATTGGAGCATCTTGGCGAGATAAAAGAAAAATTACGATCCACGCATTTAAATTTTTTTTTTAAGAAATTTTAAGTTTTTGAAGGCTGCACAAAAATATCATTTTCTCAAAAAGTATCCGTCGCATCGCAAAATGGATTGATTTGGAATCCTCATGAAATTTTCTTTCGGATAACATTACCTTTTGTCGATTGGAGCATCTTTGCGAGATAAAAGAAAAATTACGATCCACGCATTGAAATTTTTTTAAAAAAATTTTAAGTTTTTGAAGGCTGCACAAAAATATCATTTTCTCAAAAAGTATCCGTCGCATCGCAAAACTGATTGCAGATTTAGAATCCCCATCGAATTTTCTTTCGGATAACATTACCTTTTGTCGATTGGAACATCGTGGCGCGATATAAGAGAAATTACGATCCACGCATTGAATTTTTTTTTAAGAATTTTTAAGTTCTTGAAGACTGCACAAAAATATCATTTTCTCAAAAAGTATCCATCGCATCGCAAAATGGATTGATTTGGAATCCTCATGAAATTTTCTTTCGGATAACATTACCTTTTGTCGATTGGAGCATCTTGGCGAGATAAAAGAAAAATTACGATCCACGCATTGAAATTGTTTTTAAAGAAATTTTAAGTTTTTGAAGGCTGCACAAAAATATCATTTTCTCAAAAAGTAGACAACAGTACCTTTTGTCGATTGGAGCATCTTGGCGCGATATAAGAAAAATTACGATCCACGAATAGAATTTTTTTTTTTTTAAATTTTTAGTTTTTGAAGGCTGCACAAAAATATCATTTTCTCAAAAAGTATCCGTCGCATCGCAAAACGGATTTCAGATTTGGAATCCTCATGGAATTTTCTTTCGGATAATATTACCTTTTGTCGATTGGAACATCTTGGCGCGATATAAGAGAAATTAGGATCCACGCATTGAATTTTTTTTTAAGAATTTTTAAGTTTTTGAAGGCTGCACAAAAATATCATTTTCTCAAAAAGTATCCATCGCATCGCAAAATGGATTGATTTGGAATCCTCATGAAATTTTCTTTCGGATAACATTAGCTTTTGTCGATTGGAGCATCTTGGCGAGATAAAAGAAAAATTACGATCCACGCACTGAAATTTTTTTTTTGAGAAATTTTGAGTTTTTGAAGGCAGCACAAAAATATTATTTTCTCAAAAAGTGTCCGTCGCATCGCAAAACTGATTGCAGATTTAGAATCCCCATCGAACTTTCTTTCGGATAATATTACCTTTTGTCGATTGGAACATCTTAGCGCGATATAAGAGAAATTAGGATCCACGCATTGAATTTTTTTTTAAGAATTTTTAAGTTTTTGAAGGCTGAACAAAAATATCATTTTCTCAAAAAGTATCCGTCGCATCGCAAAACGGATTTCAGATTTGGAATCCTCATGGAATTTTCTTTCGGATAATATTACCTTTTGTCGATTGGAACATCTTGGCGCGATATAAGAGAAATTAGGATCCACGCATTGAATTTTTTTTTAAGAATTTTTAAGTTTTTGAAGGCTGCACAAAAATATCATTTTCTCAAAAAGTATCCATCGCATCGCAAAATGGATTGATTTGGAATCCTCATGAAATTTTCTTTCGGATAACATTAGCTTTTGTCGATTGGAGCATCTTGGCGAGATAAAAGAAAAATTACGATCCACGCATTGAATTTTTTTTTAAGAATTTTTACGTTCTTGAAGGCTGCACAAAAATATCATTTTCTCAAAAGTATCCGTCCCATCGCAAAACCGATTGCAGATTTTGAATGCTCATGGAATTTTCTTTCGGATAACAGTACCTTTTGTCGATTGGAGCATCTTGGCGCGATATAAGAAAAATTACGATCCACGAATAGAATTTTTTTTTTTTTAATTTTTAGTTTTTGAAGGCTGCACAAAAATATCATTTTCTCAAAAAGTATCCGTCGCATCGCAAAATGGATTGATTTGGAATCCTCATGAAATTTTCTTTCGGATAACATTACCTTTTGTCGATTGGAGCATCTTTGCGAGATAAAAGAAAAATTACGATCCACGCATTGAAATTTTTTTAAAGAAATTTTAAGTTTTTGAAGGCTGCACAAAAATATCATTTTCTCAAAAAGTATCCGCCGCATTGCAAAACTAATTGCAGATTTAGAATCCCCATGGAATTTTCTTTCGGATAACATTACCTTTTGTCGATTGGAGCATCTTGGCGCGATATAAGAAAAATTACGATCCACGCATTGATTTTTTTACAGAATTTTTAGTTTTTGAAGGCTGCACAAAAATATCATTTTCTCAAAAAGTATCCGTCGCATCGCAAAATGGATTGATTTGGAATCCTCATAAAATTTTCTTTCGGATAACATTACCTTTTGTCGATTGGAGCATCTTTGCGAGATAAAAGAAAAATTACGATCCACGCATTGAAATTTTTTTAAAGAAATTTTAAGTTTTTGAAGGCTGCACAAAAATATCATTTTCTCAAAAAGTATCCGTCGCACCGCAAAACTGATTGCAGATTTAGAATCCCCATGGAATTTTCTTTTGGATGGCATTACCTTTTGTCGATTGGAGCATCTTGGCGCGATATAAGAAAAATTACGATCCACGAATAGAATTTTTTTTTTTTAATTTTTAGTTTTTGAAGGCTGCACAAAAATATCATTTTCTCAAAAAGTATCCGTCGCATCGCAAAACCGATTGCAGATTTGAAATCCTCATGAAATTTTCTTTCGGATAACAGTACCTTTTGTCGATTGGAGCATCTTGACGCGATATAAGAAAAATTACGATCCACGAATAGAATTTTTTTTTTTAAATTTTTAGTTTTTGAAGGCTGCACAAAAATATCATTTTCTCAAAAAGTATCCGTCGCATCGCAAAATGGATTGATTTGGAATCCTCATGAAATTTTCTTTCGGATAACATTACCTTTTGTCGATTGGAGCATCTTTGCGAGATAAAAGAAAAATTACGATCCACGCATTGAAATTTTTTTAAAGAAATTTTAAGTTTTTGAAGGCTGCACAAAAATATCATTTTCTCAAAAAGTATCCGCCGCATTGCAAAACTAATTGCAGATTTAGAATCCCCATGGAATTTTCTTTCGGATAACATTACCTTTTGTCGATTGGAGCATCTTGGCGCGATATAAGAAAAATTACGATCCACGAATAGAATTTTTTTTTTTTTAATTTTTAGTTTTTGAAGGCTGCACAAAAATATCATTTTCTCAAAAAGTATCCGTCGCATCGCAAAACCGATTGCAGATTTGAAATCCTCATGGAATTTTCTTTCGGATAACAGTACCTTTTGTCGATTGGAACATCTTGGCGCGATATAAGAGAAATTAGGATCCACGCATTGAATTTTTTTTTAAGAATTTTTAAGTTTTTGAAGGCTGCACAAAAATATCATTTTCTCAAAAAGTATCCATCGCATCGCAAAATGGATTGATTTGGAATCCTCATGAAATTTTCTTTCGGATAACATTAGCTTTTGTCGATTGGAGCATCTTGGCGAGATAAAAGAAAAATTACGATCCACGCATTGAATTTTTTTTTAAGAATTTTTACGTTCTTGAAGGCTGCACAAAAATATCATTTTCTCAAAAGTATCCGTCCCATCGCAAAACCGATTGCAGATTTTGAATGCTCATGGAATTTTCTTTCGGATAACAGTACCTTTTGTCGATTGGAGCATCTTGGCGCGATATAAGAAAAATTACGATCCACGAATAGAATTTTTTTTTTTTTAATTTTTAGTTTTTGAAGGCTGCACAAAAATATCATTTTCTCAAAAAGTATCCGTCGCATCGCAAAATGGATTGATTTGGAATCCTCATGAAATTTTCTTTCGGATAACATTACCTTTTGTCGATTGGAGCATCTTTGCGAGATAAAAGAAAAATTACGATCCACGCATTGAAATTTTTTTAAAGAAATTTTAAGTTTTTGAAGGCTGCACAAAAATATCATTTTCTCAAAAAGTATCCGCCGCATTGCAAAACTAATTGCAGATTTAGAATCCCCATGGAATTTTCTTTCGGATAACATTACCTTTTGTCGATTGGAGCATCTTGGCGCGATATAAGAAAAATTACGATCCACGCATTGATTTTTTTACAGAATTTTTAGTTTTTGAAGGCTGCACAAAAATATCATTTTCTCAAAAAGTATCCGTCGCATCGCAAAATGGATTGATTTGGAATCCTCATAAAATTTTCTTTCGGATAACATTACCTTTTGTCGATTGGAGCATCTTTGCGAGATAAAAGAAAAATTACGATCCACGCATTGAAATTTTTTTAAAGAAATTTTAAGTTTTTGAAGGCTGCACAAAAATATCATTTTCTCAAAAAGTATCCGTCGCACCGCAAAACTGATTGCAGATTTAGAATCCCCATGGAATTTTCTTTTGGATGGCATTACCTTTTGTCGATTGGAGCATCTTGGCGCGATATAAGAAAAATTACGATCCACGAATAGAATTTTTTTTTTTTAATTTTTAGTTTTTGAAGGCTGCACAAAAATATCATTTTCTCAAAAAGTATCCGTCGCATCGCAAAACCGATTGCAGATTTGAAATCCTCATGAAATTTTCTTTCGGATAACAGTACCTTTTGTCGATTGGAGCATCTTGACGCGATATAAGAAAAATTACGATCCACGAATAGAATTTTTTTTTTTAAATTTTTAGTTTTTGAAGGCTGCACAAAAATATCATTTTCTCAAAAAGTATCCGTCGCATCGCAAAATGGATTGATTTGGAATCCTCATGAAATTTTCTTTCGGATAACATTACCTTTTGTCGATTGGAGCATCTTTGCGAGATAAAAGAAAAATTACGATCCACGCATTGAAATTTTTTTAAAGAAATTTTAAGTTTTTGAAGGCTGCACAAAAATATCATTTTCTCAAAAAGTATCCGCCGCATTGCAAAACTAATTGCAGATTTAGAATCCCCATGGAATTTTCTTTCGGATAACATTACCTTTTGTCGATTGGAGCATCTTGGCGCGATATAAGAAAAATTACGATCCACGAATAGAATTTTTTTTTTTTTAATTTTTAGTTTTTGAAGGCTGCACAAAAATATCATTTTCTCAAAAAGTATCCGTCGCATCGCAAAACCGATTGCAGATTTGAAATCCTCATGGAATTTTCTTTCGGATAACAGTACCTTTTGTCGATTGGAACATCTTGGCGCGATATAAGGCAAATTACGATCCACTCATTTAATTTTTTTTTTAAAGAATTTTTAAGTTTTTGAAGGCTGAACAAAAATATCATTTTCTCAAAAAGTATCCGTCGCATCGCAAAACGGATTTCAGATTTGGAATCCTCATGGAATTTTCTTTCGGATAACATTAGCTATTGTCGATTGGAGCATCTTGGCGAGATAAAAGAAAAATTACGATCCACGCATTGAATTTTTTTTTAAGAAATTTAAAGTTTTTGAAGGCTGCACAAAAATATTATTTTCTCAAAAAGTGTCCGTCGCATCGCAAAACTGATTGCAGATTTAGAATCCCCATCGAACTTTCTTTCGGATAATATTACCTTTTGTCGATTGGAACATCTTGGCGCGATATAAGAGAAATTAGGATCCACGCATTGAATTTTTTTTTAAGAATTTTTGAGTTTTTGAAGGCTGCACAAAAATACCATTTTCTCAAAAAGTATCCATCGCATCGCAAAATGGATTGATTTGGAATCCTCATGAAATTTTCTTTCGGATAACATTACCTTTTGTTGATTGGAGCATCTTGGCGAGATAAAAGAAAAATTACGATCCACGCATTTAAATTTTTTTTTTAAGAAATTTTAAGTTTTTGAAGGCTGCACAAAAATATCATTTTCTCAAAAAGTATCCGTCGCATCGCAAAATAGATTGATTTGGAATCCTCATGAAATTTTCTTTCGGATAACATTACCTTTTGTCGATTGGAGCATCTTTGCGAGATAAAAGAAAAATTACGATCCACGCATTGAAATTTTTTTTAAAAAATTTTAAGTTTTTGAAGGCTGCACAAAAATATCATTTTCTCAAAAAGTATCCGTCGCATGGCAAAACTGATTGCAGATTTAGAATCCCCATCGAATTTTCTTTCGGATAACATTACCTTTTGTCGATTGGAACATCGTGGCGCGATATAAGAGAAATTACGATCCACGCATTGAATTTTTTTTTAAGAATTTTTAAGTTCTTGAAGGCTGCACAAAAATATCATTTTCTCAAAAAGTATCCATCGCATCGCAAAATGGATTGATTTGGAATCCTCATGAAATTTTCTTTCGGATAACATTACCTTTTGTCGATTGGAGCATCTTGGCGAGATAAAAGAAAAATTACGATCCACGCATTGAAATTGTTTTTAAAGAAATTTTAAGTTTTTGAAGGCTGCACAAAAATATCATTTTCTCAAAAAGTATCCGTCGCATCGCAAAATGGATTGATTTGGAATCCTCATGAAATTTTCTTTCGGATAACATTACCTTTTGTCGATTGGAGCATCTTTGCGAGATAAAAGAAAAATTACGATCCACGCATTGAAATTTTTTTAAAGAAATTTTAAGTTTTTGAAGGCTGCACAAAAATATCATTTTCTCAAAAAGTATCCGTCGCATCGCAAAACTAATTGCAGATTTAGAATCCCCATGGAATTTTCTTTCGGATAACATTACCTTTTGTCGATTGGAGCATCTTGGCGCGATATAAGAAAAATTACGATCCACGAATAGAATTTTTTTTTTTTTAATTTTTAGTTTTTGAAGGCTGCACAAAAATATCATTTTCTCAAAAAGTATCCGTCGCATCGCAAAACCGATTGCAGATTTGAAATCCTCATGAAATTTTCTTTCGGATAACAGTACCTTTTGTCGATTGGAGCATCTTGACGCGATATAAGAAAAATTACGATCCACGAATAGAATTTTTTTTTTTTAAATTTTTAGTTTTTGAAGGCTGCACAAAAATATCATTTTCTCAAAAAGTATCCGTCGCATCGCAAAATGGATTGATTTGGAATCCTCATGAAATTTTCTTTCGGATAACATTACCTTTTGTCGATTGGAACATCTTGGCGCGATATAAGGCAAATTACGATCCACTCATTTAATTTTTTTTTTAAAGAATTTTTAAGTTTTTGAAGGCTGAACAAAAATATCATTTTCTCAAAAAGTATCCGTCGCATCGCAAAACGGATTTCAGATTTGGAATCCTCATGGAATTTTCTTTCGGATAACATTAGCTATTGTCGATTGGAGCATCTTGGCGAGATAAAAGAAAAATTACGATCCACGCATTGAATTTTTTTTTAAGAAATTTAAAGTTTTTGAAGGCTGCACAAAAATATTATTTTCTCAAAAAGTGTCCGTCGCATCGCAAAACTGATTGCAGATTTAGAATCCCCATCGAACTTTCTTTCGGATAATATTACCTTTTGTCGATTGGAACATCTTGGCGCGATATAAGAGAAATTAGGATCCACGCATTGAATTTTTTTTTAAGAATTTTTGAGTTTTTGAAGGCTGCACAAAAATACCATTTTCTCAAAAAGTATCCATCGCATCGCAAAATGGATTGATTTGGAATCCTCATGAAATTTTCTTTCGGATAACATTACCTTTTGTTGATTGGAGCATCTTGGCGAGATAAAAGAAAAATTACGATCCACGCATTTAAATTTTTTTTTTAAGAATTTTTAAGTTCTTGAAGGCTGCACAAAAATATCATTTTCTCAAAAAGTATCCATCGCATTGCAAAATGGATTGATTTGGAATCCTCATGAAATTTTCTTTCGGATAACATTACCTTTTGTCGATTGGAGCATCTTGGCGAGATAAAAGAAAAATTACGATCCACGCATTGAAATTTTTTTAAAAAAATTTTAAGTTTTTGAAGGCTGCACAAAAATATCATTTTCTCAAAAAGTATCCGTCGCATCGCAAAACCGATTGCAGATTTAGAATCCCCATCGAATTTTCTTTCGGATAACATTACCTTTTGTCGATTGGAACATCGTGGCGCGATATAAGAGAAATTACGATCCACGCATTGAATTTTTTTTTAAGAATTTTTAAGTTCTTGAAGGCTGCACAAAAATATCATTTTCTCAAAAAGTATCCATCGCATCGCAAAATGGATTGATTTGGAATCCTCATGAAATTTTCTTTCGGATAACATTACCTTTTGTCGATTGGAGCATCTTGGCGAGATAAAAGAAAAATTACGATCCACGCATTGAAATTGTTTTTAAAGAAATTTTAAGTTTTTGAAGGCTGCACAAAAATATCATTTTCTCAAAAAGTATCCGTCGCATCGCAAAATGGATTGATTTGGAATCCTCATGAAATTTTCTTTCGGATAACATTACCTTTTGTCGATTGGAGCATCTTTGCGAGATAAAAGAAAAATTACGATCCACGCATTGAAATTTTTTTAAAGAAATTTTAAGTTTTTGAAGGCTGCACAAAAATATCATTTTCTCAAAAAGTATCCGTCGCATCGCAAAACTAATTGCAGATTTAGAATCCCCATGGAATTTTCTTTCGGATAACATTACCTTTTGTCGATTGGAGCATCTTGGCGCGATATAAGAAAAATTACGATCCACGAATAGAATTTTTTTTTTTTTAATTTTTAGTTTTTGAAGGCTGCACAAAAATATCATTTTCTCAAAAAGTATCCGTCGCATCGCAAAACCGATTGCAGATTTGAAATCCTCATGAAATTTTCTTTCGGATAACAGTACCTTTTGTCGATTGGAGCATCTTGACGCGATATAAGAAAAATTACGATCCACGAATAGAATTTTTTTTTTTTTAAATTTTTAGTTTTTGAAGGCTGCACAAAAATATCATTTTCTCAAAAAGTATCCGTCGCATCGCAAAATGGATTGATTTGGAATCCTCATGAAATTTTCTTTCGGATAACATTACCTTTTGTCGATTGGAGCATCTTTGCGAGATAAAAGAAAAATTACGATCCACGCATTGAAATTTTTTTAAAGAAATTTTAAGTTTTTGAAGGCTGCACAAAAATATCATTTTCTCAAAAAGTATCCGCCGCATTGCAAAACTAATTGCAGATTTAGAATCCCCATGGAATTTTCTTTCGGACAACATTACCTTTTGTCGATTGGAGCATCTTGGCGCGATATAAGAAAAATTACGATCCACGAATAGAATTTTTTTTTTAAGAATTTTTAAGTTCTTGAAGGCTGCACAAAAATATCATTTTCTCAAAAAGTATCCGCCGCATTGCAAAACTAATTGCAGATTTAGAATCCCCATGGAATTTTCTTTCGGACAACATTACCTTTTGTCGATTGGAGCATCTTGGCGAGATAAAAGAAAAATTACGATCCACGCATTGAAATTTTTTTAAAAAAATTTTAAGTTTTTGAAGGCTGCACAAAAATATCATTTTCTCAAAAAGTATCCGTCGCATCGCAAAACCGATTGCAGATTTAGAATCCCCATGGAATTTTCTTTCGGACAACATTACCTTTTGTCGATTGGAACATCGTGGCGCGATATAAGAGAAATTACGATCCACGCATTGAATTTTTTTTTAAGAATTTTTAAGTTCTTGAAGGCTGCACAAAAATATCATTTTCTCAAAAAGTATCCATCGCATCGCAAAATGGATTGATTTGGAATCCTCATGAAATTTTCTTTCGGATAACATTACCTTTTGTCGATTGGAGCATCTTGGCGAGATAAAAGAAAAATTACGATCCACGCATTGAAATTGTTTTTAAAGAAATTTTAAGTTTTTGAAGGCTGCACAAAAATATCATTTTCTCAAAAAGTATCCGTCGCATCGCAAAATGGATTGATTTGGAATCCTCATGAAATTTTCTTTCGGATAACATTACCTTTTGTCGATTGGAGCATCTTTGCGAGATAAAAGAAAAATTACGATCCACGCATTGAAATTTTTTTAAAGAAATTTTAAGTTTTTGAAGGCTGCACAAAAATATCATTTTCTCAAAAAGTATCCGTCGCATCGCAAAACTAATTGCAGATTTAGAATCCCCATGGAATTTTCTTTCGGATAACATTACCTTTTGTCGATTGGAGCATCTTGGCGCGATATAAGAAAAATTACGATCCACGAATAGAATTTTTTTTTTTTTAATTTTTAGTTTTTGAAGGCTGCACAAAAATATCATTTTCTCAAAAAGTATCCGTCGCATCGCAAAACCGATTGCAGATTTGAAATCCTCATGAAATTTTCTTTCGGATAACAGTACCTTTTGTCGATTGGAGCATCTTGACGCGATATAAGAAAAATTACGATCCACGAATAGAATTTTTTTTTTTTTAAATTTTTAGTTTTTGAAGGCTGCACAAAAATATCATTTTCTCAAAAAGTATCCGTCGCATCGCAAAATGGATTGATTTGGAATCCTCATGAAATTTTCTTTCGGATAACATTACCTTTTGTCGATTGGAGCATCTTTGCGAGATAAAAGAAAAATTACGATCCACGCATTGAAATTTTTTTAAAGAAATTTTAAGTTTTTGAAGGCTGCACAAAAATATCATTTTCTCAAAAAGTATCCGCCGCATTGCAAAACTAATTGCAGATTTAGAATCCCCATGGAATTTTCTTTCGGACAACATTACCTTTTGTCGATTGGAGCATCTTGGCGCGATATAAGAAAAATTACGATCCACGAATAGAATTTTTTTTTTTTAATTTTTAGTTTTTGAAGGCTGCACAAAAATATCATTTTCTCAAAAAGTATCCATCGCATCGCAAAACCGATTGCAGATTTGAAATCCTCATGGAATTTTCTTTCGGATAACAGTACCTTTTGTCGATTGGAACATCTTGGCGCGATATAAGGCAAATTACGATCCACTCATTTAATTTTTTTTTTAAAGAATTTTTAAGTTTTTGAAGGCTGAACAAAAATATCATTTTCTCAAAAAGTATCCATCGCATCGCAAAATGGATTGATTTGGAATCCTCATGAAATTTTCTTTCGGATAACATTACCTTTTGTCGATTGGAGCATCTTGGCGAGATAAAAGAAAAATTACGATCCACGCATTGAAATTGTTTTTAAAGAAATTTTAAGTTTTTGAAGGCTGCACAAAAATATCATTTTCTCAAAAAGTATCCGTCGCATCGCAAAATGGATTGATTTGGAATCCTCATGAAATTTTCTTTCGGATAACATTACCTTTTGTCGATTGGAGCATCTTTGCGAGATAAAAGAAAAATTACGATCCACGCATTGAAATTTTTTTAAAGAAATTTTAAGTTTTTGAAGGCTGCACAAAAATATCATTTTCTCAAAAAGTATCCGTCGCATCGCAAAACTAATTGCAGATTTAAAATCCCCATGGAATTTTCTTTCGGATAACATTACCTTTTGTCGATTGGAGCATCTTGGCGCGATATAAGAAAAATTACGATCCACGAATAGAATTTTTTTTTTTTTAATTTTTAGTTTTTGAAGGCTGCACAAAAATATCATTTTCTCAAAAAGTATCCGTCGCATCGCAAAACCGATTGCAGATTTGAAATCCTCATGAAATTTTCTTTCGGATAACAGTACCTTTTGTCGATTGGAGCATCTTGACGCGATATAAGACAAATTACGATCCACGAATAGAATTTTTTTTTTTTAAATTTTTAGTTTTTGAAGGCTGCACAAAAATATCATTTTCTCAAAAAGTATCCGTCGCATCGCAAAATGGATTGATTTGGAATCCTCATGAAATTTTCTTTCGGATAACATTACCTTTTGTCGATTGGAGCATCTTTGCGAGATAAAAGAAAAATTACGATCCACGCATTGAAATTTTTTTAAAGAAATTTTAAGTTTTTGAAGGTTGCACAAAAATATCATTTTCTCAAAAAGTATCCGCCGCATTGCAAAACTAATTGCAGATTTAGAATCCCCATGGAATTTTCTTTCGGATAACATTACCTTTTGTCGATTGGAGCATCTTGGCGCGATATAAGAAAAATTACGATCCACGAATAGAATTTTTTTTTTTTTAATTTTTAGTTTTTGAAGGCTGCACAAAAATATCATTTTCTCAAAAAGTATCCGTCGCATCGCAAAACCGATTGCAGATTTGAAATCCTCATGGAATTTTCTTTCGGATAACAGTACCTTTTGTCGATTGGAACATCTTGGCGCGATATAAGGCAAATTACGATCCACTCATTTAATTTTTTTTTTAAAGAATTTTTAAGTTTTTGAAGGCTGAACAAAAATATCATTTTCTCAAAAAGTATCCGTCGCATCGCAAAACGGATTTCAGATTTGGAATCCTCATGGAATTTTCTTTCGGATAACATTAGCTACTGTCGATTGGAGCATCTTGGCGAGATAAAAGAAAAATTACGATCCACGCATTGAATTTTTTTTTAAGAAATTTAAAGTTTTTGAAGGCTGCACAAAAATATTATTTTCTCAAAAAGTGTCCGTCGCATCGCAAAACTGATTGCAGATTTAGAATCCCCATCGAACTTTCTTTCGGATAATATTACCTTTTGTCGATTGGAACATCTTGGCGCGATATAAGAGAAATTAGGATCCACGCATTGAATTTTTTTTTAAGAATTTTTGAGTTTTTGAAGGCTGCACAAAAATACCATTTTCTCAAAAAGTATCCATCGCATCGCAAAATGGATTGATTTGGAATCCTCATGAAATTTTCTTTCGGATAACATTACCTTTTGTTGATTGGAGCATCTTGGCGAGATAAAAGAAAAATTACGATCCACGCATTTAAATTTTTTTTTTAAGAATTTTTAAGTTCTTGAAGGCTGCACAAAAATATCATTTTCTCAAAAAGTATCCATCGCATCGCAAAATGGATTGATTTGGAATCCTCATGAAATTTTCTTTCGGATAACATTACCTTTTGTCGATTGGAGCATCTTGGCGAGATAAAAGAAAAATTACGATCCACGCATTGAAATTTTTTTAAAAAAATTTTAAGTTTTTGAAGGCTGCACAAAAATATCATTTTCTCGAAAAGTATCCGTCGCATCGCAAAACTGATTGCAGATTTAGAATCCCCATCAAATTTTCTTTCGGATAACATTACCTTTTGTCGATTGGAACATCGTGGCGCGATATAAGAGAAATTACGATCCACGCATTGAATTTTTTTTTAAGAATTTTTAAGTTCTTGAAGGCTGCACAAAAATATCATTTTCTCAAAAAGTATCCATCGCATCGCAAAATGGATTGATTTGGAATCCTCATGAAATTTTCTTTCGGATAACATTACCTTTTGTCGATTGGAGCATCTTGGCGAGATAAAAGAAAAATTACGATCCACGCATTGAAATTGTTTTTAAAGAAATTTTAAGTTTTTGAAGGCTGCACAAAAATATCATTTTCTCAAAAAGTATCCGTCGCATCGCAAAATGGATTGATTTGGAATCCTCATGAAATTTTCTTTCGGATAACATTACCTTTTGTCGATTGGAGCATCTTTGCGAGATAAAAGAAAAATTACGATCCACGCATTGAAATTTTTTTAAAGAAATTTTAAGTTTTTGAAGGCTGCACAAAAATATCATTTTCTCAAAAAGTATCCGTCGCATCGCAAAACTAATTGCAGATTTAGAATCCCCATGGAATTTTCTTTCGGATAACATTACCTTTTGTCGATTGGAGCATCTTGGCGCGATATAAGAAAAATTACGATCCACGAATAGAATTTTTTTTTTTTTAATTTTTAGTTTTTGAAGGCTGCACAAAAATATCATTTTCTCAAAAAGTATCCGTCGCATCGCAAAACCGATTGCAGATTTGAAATCCTCATGAAATTTTCTTTCGGATAACAGTACCTTTTGTCGATTGGAGCATCTTGACGCGATATAAGAAAAATTACGATCCACGAATAGAATTTTTTTTTTTTAAATTTTTAGTTTTTGAAGGCTGCACAAAAATATCATTTTCTCAAAAAGTATCCGTCGCATCGCAAAATGGATTGATTTGGAATCCTCATGAAATTTTCTTTCGGATAACATTACCTTTTGTCGATTGGAGCATCTTTGCGAGATAAAAGAAAAATTACGATCCACGCATTGAAATTTTTTTAAAGAAATTTTAAGTTTTTGAAGGCTGCACAAAAATATCATTTTCTCAAAAAGTATCCGCCGCATTGCAAAACTAATTGCAGATTTAGAATCCCCATGGAATTTTCTTTCGGATAACATTACCTTTTGTCGATTGGAGCATCTTGGCGCGATATAAGAAAAATTACGATCCACGAATAGAATTTTTTTTTTTTTAATTTTTAGTTTTTGAAGGCTGCACAAAAATATCATTTTCTCAAAAAGTATCCGTCGCATCGCAAAATGGATTGATTTGGAATCCTCATGAAATTTTCTTTCGGATAACATTACCTTTTGTCGATTGGAGCATCTTTGCGAGATAAAAGAAAAATTACGATCCACGCATTGAAATTTTTTTAAAGAAATTTTAAGTTTTTGAAGGCTGCACAAAAATATCATTTTCTCAAAAAGTATCCGTCGCATCGCAAAACTAATTGCAGATTTAGAATCCCCATGGAATTTTCTTTCGGATAACATTACCTTTTGTCGATTGGAGCATCTTGGCGCGATATAAGAAAAATTACGATCCACGAATAGAATTTTTTTTTTTTAATTTTTAGTTTTTGAAGGCTGCACAAAAATATCATTTTCTCAAAAAGTATCCGTCGCATCGCAAAACCGATTGCAGATTTGAAATCCTCATGAAATTTTCTTTCGGATAACAGTAACTTTTGTCGATTGGAGCATCTTGACGCGATATAAGAAAAATTACGATCCACGAATAGAATTTTTTTTTTTTACTTTTTAGTTTTTGAAGGCTGCACAAAAATATCATTTTCTCAAAAAGTATCCGTCGCATCGCAAAATGGATTGATTTGGAATCCTCATGAAATTTTCTTTCGGATAACATTACCTTTTGTCGATTGGAGCATCTTTGCGAGATAAAAGAAAAATTACGATCCACGCATTGAAATTTTTTTAAAGAAATTTTAAGTTTTTGAAGGCTGCACAAAAATATCATTTTCTCAAAAAGTATCCGCCGCATTGCAAAACTAATTGCAGATTTAGAATCCCCATGGAATTTTCTTTCGGATAACATTACCTTTTGTCGATTGGAGCATCTTGGCGCGATATAAGAAAAATTACGATCCACGAATAGAATTTTTTTTTTTTTAGTTTTTAGTTTTTGAAGGCTGCACAAAAATATCATTTTCTCAAAAAGTATCCGTCGCATCGCAAAACCGATTGCAGATTTGAAATCCTCATGGAATTTTCTTTCGGATAACAGTACCTTTTGTCGATTGGAACATCTTGGCGCGATATAAGGCAAATTACGATCCACTCATTTAATTTTTTTTTTAAAGAATTTTTAAGTTTTTGAAGGCTGAACAAAAATATCATTTTCTCAAAAAGTATCCGTCGCATCGCAAAACGGATTTCAGATTTGGAATCCTCATGGAATTTTCTTTCGGATAACATTAGTTATTGTCGATTGGAGCATCTTGGCGAGATAAAAGAAAAATTACGATCCACGCATTGAATTTTTTTTTAAGAAATTTAAAGTTTTTGAAGGCTGCACAAAAATATTATTTTCTCAAAAAGTATCCATCGCATCGCAAAATGGATTGATTTGGAATCCTCATGAAATTTTCTTTCGGATAACATTACCTTTTGTTGATTGGAGCATCTTGGCGAGATAAAAGAAAAATTACGATCCACGCATTTAAATTTTTTTTTTAAGAATTTTTAAGTTCTTGAAGGCTGCACAAAAATATCATTTTCTCAAAAAGTATCCATCGCATCGCAAAATGGATTGATTTGGAATCCTCATGAAATTTTCTTTCGGATAACATTACCTTTTGTCGATTGGAGCATCTTGGCGAGATAAAAGAAAAATTACGATCCACGCATTGAAATTTTTTTAAAAAAATTTTAAGTTTTTGAAGGCTGCACAAAAATATCATTTTCTCAAAAAGTGTCCGTCGCATCGCAAAACTGATTGCAGATTTAGAATCCCCATCGAACTTTCTTTCGGATAATATTACCTTTTGTCGATTGGAACATCTTGGCGCGATATAAGAGAAATTAGGATCCACGCATTGAATTTTTTTTTAAGAATTTTTGAGTTTTTGAAGGCTGCACAAAAATACCATTTTCTCAAAAAGTATCCATCGCATCGCAAAATGGATTGATTTGGAATCCTCATGAAATTTTCTTTCGGATAACATTACCTTTTGTTGATTGGAGCATCTTGGCGAGATAAAAGAAAAATTACGATCCACGCATTTAAATTTTTTTTTTAAGAATTTTTAAGTTCTTGAAGGCTGCACAAAAATATCATTTTCTCAAAAAGTATCCATCGCATCGCAAAATGGATTGATTTGGAATCCTCATGAAATTTTCTTTCGGATAACATTACCTTTTGTCGATTGGAGCATCTTGGCGAGATAAAAGAAAAATTACGATCCACGCATTGAAATTTTTTTAAAAAAATTTTAAGTTTTTGAAGGCTGCACAAAAATATCATTTTCTCAAAAAGTATCCGTCGCATCGCAAAACTGATTGCAGATTTAGAATCCCCATCGAATTTTCTTTCGGATAACATTACCTTTTGTCGATTGGAACATCGTGGCGCGATATAAGAGAAATTACGATCCACGCATTGAATTTTTTTTTAAGAATTTTTAAGTTCTTGAAGGCTGCACAAAAATATCATTTTCTCAAAAAGTATCCATCGCATCGCAAAATGGATTGATTTGGAATCCTCATGAAATTTTCTTTCGGATAACATTACCTTTTGTCGATTGGAGCATCTTGGCGAGATAAAAGAAAAATTACGATCCACGCATTGAAATTGTTTTTAAAGAAATTTTAAGTTTTTGAAGGCTGCACAAAAATATCATTTTCTCAAAAAGTATCCGTCGCATCGCAAAATGGATTGATTTGGAATCCTCATGAAATTTTCTTTCGGATAACATTACCTTTTGTCGATTGGAGCATCTTTGCGAGATAAAAGAAAAATTACGATCCACGCATTGAAATTTTTTTAAAGAAATTTTAAGTTTTTGAAGGCTGCACAAAAATATCATTTTCTCAAAAAGTATCCGTCGCATCGCAAAACTAATTGCAGATTTAGAATCCCCATGGAATTTTCTTTCGGATAACATTACCTTTTGTCGATTGGAGCATCTTGGCGCGATATAAGAAAAATTACGATCCACGAATAGAATTTTTTTTTTTTAAATTTTTAGTTTTTGAAGGCTGCACAAAAATATCATTTTCTCAAAAAGTATCCGTCGCATCGCAAAACCGATTGCAGATTTGAAATCCTCATGAAATTTTCTTTCGGATAACAGTACCTTTTGTCGATTGGAGCATCTTGACGCGATATAAGAAAAATTACGATCCACGAATAGAATTTTTTTTTTTTAAATTTTTAGTTTTTGAAGGCTGCACAAAAATATCATTTTCTCAAAAAGTATCCGTCGCATCGCAAAATGGATTGATTTGGAATCCTCATGAAATTTTCTTTCGGATAACATTACCTTTTGTCGATTGGAGCATCTTTGCGAGATAAAAGAAAAATTACGATCCACGCATTGAAATTTTTTTAAAGAAATTTTAAGTTTTTGAAGGCTGCACAAAAATATCATTTTCTCAAAAAGTATCCGCCGCATTGCAAAACTAATTGCAGATTTAGAATCCCCATGGAATTTTCTTTCGGATAACATTACCTTTTGTCGATTGGAGCATCTTGGCGCGATATAAGAAAAATTACGATCCACGAATAGAATTTTTTTTTTTTTAATTTTTAGTTTTTGAAGGCTGCACAAAAATATCATTTCCTCAAAAAGTATCCGTCGCATCGCAAAACCGATTGCAGATTTGAAATCCTCATGGAATTTCCTTTCGGATAACAGTACCTTTTGTCGATTGGAACATCTTGGCGCGATATAAGGCAAATTACGATCCACTCATTTAATTTTTTTTTTAAAGAATTTTTAAGTTTTTGAAGGCTGAACAAAAATATCATTTTCTCAAAAAGTATCCGTCGCATCGCAAAACGGATTTCAGATTTGGAATCCTCATGGAATTTTCTTTCGGATAACATTAGCTATTGTCGATTGGAGCATCTTGGCGAGATAAAAGAAAAATTACGATCCACGCATTGAATTTTTTTTTAAGAAATTTAAAGTTTTTGAAGGCTGCACAAAAATATTATTTTCTCAAAAAGTGTCCGTCGCATCGCAAAACTGATTGCAGATTTAGAATCCCCATCGAACTTTCTTTCGGATAATATTACCTTTTGTCGATTGGAACATCTTGGCGCGATATAAGAGAAATTAGGATCCACGCATTGAATTTTTTTTTTAAGAATTTTTGAGTTTTTGAAGGCTGCACAAAAATACCATTTTCTCAAAAAGTATCCATCGCATCGCAAAATGGATTGATTTGGAATCCTCATGAAATTTTCTTTCGGATAACATTACCTTTTGTTGATTGGAGCATCTTGGCGAGATAAAAGAAAAATTACGATCCACGCATTTAAATTTTTTTTTAAAGAATTTTTAAGTTCTTGAAGGCTGCACAAAAATATCATTTTCTCAAAAAGTATCCATCGCATCGCAAAATGGATTGATTTGGAAACCTCATGAAATTTTCTTTCGGATAACATTACCTTTTGTCGATTGGAGCATCTTGGCGAGATAAAAGAAAAATTACGATCCACGCATTGAAATTTTTTTAAAAAAATTTTAAGTTTTTGAAGGCTGCACAAAAATATCATTTTCTCAAAAAGTATCCGTCGCATCGCAAAACTAATTGCAGATTTAGAATCCCCATGGAATTTTCTTTCGGATAACATTACCTTTTGTCGATTGGAGCATCTTGGCGCGATATAAGAAAAATTACGATCCACGAATAGAATTTTTTTTTTTTTAATTTTTAGTTTTTGAAGGCTGCACAAAAATATCATTTTCTCAAAAAGTATCTGTCGCATCGCAAAACCGATTGCAGATTTGAAATCCTCATGAAATTTTCTTTCGGATAACATTACCTTTTGTCGATTGGAGCATCTTGGCGAGATAAAAGAAAAATTACGATCCACGCATTGAAATTGTTTTTAAAGAAATTTTAAGTTTTTGAAGGCTGCACAAAAATATCATTTTCTCAAAAAGTATCCGTCGCATCGCAAAATGGATTGATTTGGAATCCTCATGAAATTTTCTTTCGGATAACATTACCTTTTGTCGATTGGAGCATCTTTGCGAGATAAAAGAAAAATTACGATCCACGCATTGAAATTTTTTTAAAGAAATTTTAAGTTTTTGAAGGCTGCACAAAAATATCATTTTCTCAAAAAGTATCCGTCGCATCGCAAAACTAATTGCAGATTTAGAATCCCCATGGAATTTTCTTTCGGATAACATTACCTTTTGTCGATTGGAGCATCTTGGCGCGATATAAGAAAAATTACGATCCACGAATAGAATTTTTTTTTTTTTAATTTTTAGTTTTTGAAGGCTGCACAAAAATATCATTTTCTCAAAAAGTATCTGTCGCATCGCAAAACCGATTGCAGATTTGAAATCCTCATGAAATTTTCTTTCGGATAACAGTACCTTTTGTCGATTGGAGCATCTTGACGCGATATAAGAAAAATTGCGATCCACGAATAGAATTTTTTTTTTTTTAATTTTTAGTTTTTGAAGGCTGCACAAAAATATCATTTTCTCAAAAAGTATCCGTCGCATCGCAAAATGGATTGATTTGGAATCCTCATGAAATTTTCTTTCGGATAACATTACCTTTTGTCGATTGGAGCATCTTTGCGAGATAAAAGAAAAATTACGATCCACGCATTGAAATTTTTTTAAAGAAATTTTAAGTTTTTGAAGGCTGCACAAAAATATCATTTTCTCAAAAAGTATCCGCCGCATTGCAAAACTAATTGCAGATTTAGAATCCCCATAGAATTTTCTTTCGGATAACATTACCTTTTGTCGATTGGAGCATCTTGGCGCGATATAAGAAAAATTACGATCCACGAATAGAATTTTTTTTTTTTAATTTTTAGTTTTTGAAGGCTGCACAAAAATATCATTTTCTCAAAAAGTATCCGTCGCATCGCAAAACCGATTGCAGATTTGAAATCCTCATGGAATTTTCTTTCGGATAACAGTACCTTTTGTCGATTGGAACATCTTGGCGCGATATAAGGCAAATTACGATCCACTCATTTAATTTTTTTTTTAAAGAATTTTTAAGTTTTTGAAGGCTGAACAAAAATATCATTTTCTCAAAAAGTATCCGTCGCATCGCAAAACGGATTTCAGATTTGGAATCCTCATGGAATTTTCTTTCGGATAACATTAGCTATTGTCGATTGGAGCATCTTGGCGAGATAAAAGAAAAATTACGATCCACGCATTGAAATTTTTTTAAAGAAATTTTAAGTTTTTGAAGGCTGCACAAAAATATCATTTTCTCAAAAGTATCCGTCGCATCGCAAAACTAATTGCAGATTTAGAATCCCCATGGAATTTTCTTTCGGATAACATTACCTTTTGTCGATTGGAGCATCTTGGCGCGATATAAGAAAAATTACGATCCACGAATAGAATTTTTTTTTTTTTAATTTTTAGTTTTTGAAGGCTGCACAAAAATATCATTTTCTCAAAAAGTATCCGTCGCATCGCAAAACCGATTGCAGATTTGAAATCCTCATGAAATTTTCTTTCGGATAACAGTACCTTTTGTCGATTGGAGCATCTTGACGCGATATAAGAAAAATTACGATCCACGAATAGAATTTTTTTTTTTTAAATTTTTAGTTTTTGAAGGCTGCACAAAAATATCATTTTCTCAAAAAGTATCCGTCGCATCGCAAAATGGATTGATTTGGAATCCTCATGAAATTTTCTTTCGGATAACATTACCTTTTGTCGATTGGAGCATCTTTGCGAGATAAAAGAAAAATTACGATCCACGCATTGAAATTTTTTTAAAGAAATTTTAAGTTTTTGAAGGCTGCACAAAAATATCATTTTCTCAAAAAGTATCCGCCGCATTGCAAAACTAATTGCAGATTTAGAATCCCCATGGAATTTTCTTCCGGATAACATTACCTTTTGTCGATTGGAGCATCTTGGCGCGATATAAGAAAAATTACGATCCACGAATAGAATTTTTTTTTTTTTAATTTTTAGTTTTTGAAGGCTGCACAAAAATATCATTTTCTCAAAAAGTATCCGTCGCATCGCAAAACCGATTGCAGATTTGAAATCCTCATGGAATTTTCTTTCGGATAACAGTACCTTTTGTCGATTGGAACATCTTGGCGCGATATAAGGCAAATTACGATCCACTCATTTAATTTTTTTTTTAAAGAATTTTTAAGTTTTTGAAGGCTGAACAAAAATATCATTTTCTCAAAAAGTATCCGTCGCATCGCAAAACGGATTTCAGATTTGGAATCCTCATGGAATTTTCTTTTGGATAACATTAGCTATTGTCGATTGGAGCATCTTGGCGAGATAAAAGAAAAATTACGATCCACGCATTGAATTTTTTTTTAAGAAATTTAAAGTTTTTGAAGGCTGCACAAAAATATTATTTTCTCAAAAAGTGTCCGTCGCATCGCAAAACTGATTGCAGATTTAGAATCCCCATCGAACTTTCTTTCGGATAATATTACTTTTTGTCGATTGGAACATCTTGGCGCGATATAAGAGAAATTAGGATCCACGCATTGAATTTTTTTTTAAGAATTTTTGAGTTTTTGAAGGCTGCACAAAAATACCATTTTCTCAAAAAGTATCCATCGCATCGCAAAATGGATTGATTTGGAATCCTCATGAAATTTTCTTTCGGATAACATTACCTTTTGTCGATTGGAGCATCTTGGCGAGATAAAAGAAAAATTACGATCCACGCATTGAAATTGTTTTTAAAGAAATTTTAAGTTTTTGAAGGCTGCACAAAAATATCATTTTCTCAAAAAGTATCCGTCGCATCGCAAAATGGATTGATTTGGAATCCTCATGAAATTTTCTTTCGGATAACATTACCTTTTGTCGATTGGAGCATCTTTGCGAGATAAAAGAAAAATTACGATCCACGCATTGAAATTTTTTTAAAGAAATTTTAAGTTTTTGAAGGCTGCACAAAAATATCATTTTCTCAAAAAGTATCCGTCGCATCACAAAACTGATTGCAGATTTAGAATCCCCATGGAATTTTCTTTTGGATGGCATTACCTTTTGTCGATTGGAGCATCTTGGCGCGATATAAGAAAAATTACGATCCACGAATAGAATTTTTTTTTTAAATTTTTAGTTTTTGAAGGCTGCACAAAAATATCATTTTCTCAAAAAGTATCCGTCGCATCGCAAAATGGATTGATTTGGAATCCTCATGAAATTTTTTTTCGGATAACACTACCTTTTGTCGATTGGAGCATCTTTGCGAGATAAAAGAAAAATTACGATCCACGCATTGAAATTTTTTTAAAGAAATTTTAAGTTTTTGAAGGCTGCACAAAAATATCATTTTCTCAAAAAGTATCCGTCGCATCGCAAAACTGATTGCAGATTTAGAATCCCCATCGAATTTTCTTTCGGATAACATTACCTTTTGTCGATTGGAACATCGTGGCGCGATATAAGAGAAATTACGATCCACGCATTGAATTTTTTTTTAAGAATTTTTAAGTTCTTGAAGGCTGCACAAAAATATCATTTTCTCAAAAAGTATCCATCGCATCGCAAAATGGATTGATTTGGAATCCTCATGAAATTTTCTTTCGGATAACATTACCTTTAGTCGATTGGAGCATCTTGGCGAGATAAAAGAAAAATTACGATCCACGCATTGAAATTGTTTTTAAAGAAATTTTAAGTTTTTGAAGGCTGCACAAAAATATCATTTTCTCAAAAAGTATCCGTCGCATCGCAAAATGGATTGATTTGGAATCCTCATGAAATTTTCTTTCGGATAACATTACCTTTTGTCGATTGGAGCATCTTTGCGAGATAAAAGAAAAACTACGATCCACGCATTGAAATTTTTTTAAAGAAATTTTAAGTTTTTGAAGGCTGCACAAAAATATCATTTTCTCAAAAAGTATCCGTCGCATCGCAAAACAGATTGCAGATTTAGAATCCCCATGGAATTTTCTTTTGGATGGCATTACCTTTTGTCGATTGGAGCATCTTGGCGCGATATAAGAAAAATTACGATCCACGAATAGAATTTTTTTTTTTTAAATTTTTAGTTTTTAAAGGCTGCACAAAAATATCATTTTCTCAAAAAGTATCCGTCGCATCGCAAAATGGATTGATTTGGAATCCTCATGAAATTTTCTTTCGGATAACATTACCTTTTGTCGATTGGAGCATCTTTGCGAGATAAAAGAAAAATTACGATCCACGCATTGAAATTTTTTTAAAGAAATTTTAAGTTTTTGAAGGCTGCACAAAAATATCATTTTCTCAAAAAGTATCCGCCGCATTGCAAAACTAATTGCAGATTTAGAATCCCCATGGAATTTTCTTTCGGATAACATTACCTTTTGTCGATTGGAGCATCTTGGCGCGATATAAGAAAAATTACGATCCACGAATAGAATTTTTTTTTTTTTAATTTTTAGTTTTTGAAGGCTGCACAAAAATATCATTTTCTCAAAAAGTATCCGTCGCATCGCAAAACCGATTGCAGATTTGAAATCCTCATGGAATTTTCTTTCGGATAACAGTACCTTTTGTCCATTGGAACATCTTGGCACGATATAAGACAAATTACGATCCACTCATTTAATTTTTTTTTTAAAGAATTTTTAAGTTTTTGAAGGCTGAACAAAAATATCATTTTCTCAAAAAGTATCCGTCGCATCGCAAAACGGATTTCAGATTTGGAATCCCCATGGAATTTTCTTTCGGATAATATTACCTTTTGTCGATTGGAGCATCTTGGCGAGATAAAAGAAAAATTACGATCCACGCATTGAATTTTTTTTTAAGAAATTTAAAGTTTTTGAAGGCTGCACAAAAATATTATTTTCTCAAAAAGTGTCCGTCGCATCGCAAAACTGATTGCAGATTTAGAATCCCCATCGAACTTTCTTTCGGATAATATTACCTTTTGTCGATTGGAACATCTTGGCGCGATATAAGAGAAATTAGGATCCACGCATTGAATTTTTTTTTAAGAATTTTTGAGTTTTTGAAGGCTGCACAAAAATATCATTTTCTCAAAAAGTATCCATCGCATCGCAAAAACTGATTGCAGATTTTGAATCCCCATGGAATTTTCTTTCGGATAACATTACCTTTTGTCGATTGGATCATCTTGGCGCGATATAAGAAAAATTACGATCCACGCATTGAATTTTTTTAAAGAAATTTTAAGTTTTTGAAAGCTGCACAAAAAAATCATTTTCTCAAAAAGTATCCATCGCATCGCAAAATGGATTGATTTGGAATCCTCATGAAATTTTCTTTCGGATAACATTACCTTTTGTTGATTGGAGCATCTTGGCGAGATAAAAGAAAAATTACGATCCACGCATTGAAATTGTTTTTAAAGAAATTTTAAGTTTTTGAAGGCTGCACAAAAATATCATTTTCTCAAAAAGTATCCGTCGCATCGCAAAATGGATTGATTTGGAATCCTCATGAAATTTTCTTTCGGATAACATTACCTTTTGTCGATTGGAGCATCTTTGCGAGATAAAAGAAAAATTACGATCCACGCATTGAAATTTTTTTAAAGAAATTTTAAGTTTTTTAAGGCTGCACAAAAATATCATTTTCTCAAAAAGTATCCGTCGCATCGCAAAACTGATTGCAGATTTAGAATCCCCATGGAATTTTCTTTTGGATGGCATTACCTTTTGTCGATTGGAGCATCTTTGCGAGATAAAAGAAAAATTACGATCCACGCATTGAATTTTTTTTTTAAGAATTTTTAAGTTCTTGAAGGCTGCACAAAAATATCATTTTCTCAAAAAGTATCCGTCGCATCGCAAAATGGATTGATTTGGAATCCTCATGAAATTTTCTTTCGGATAACATTACCTTTTGTCGATTGGAGCATCTTTGCGAGATAAAAGAAAAATTACGATCCACGCATTGAAATTTTTTTAAAGAAATTTTAAGTTTTTGAAGGCTGCACAAAAATATCATTTTCTCAAAAAGTGTCCGTCGCATCGCAAAACTAATTGCAGATTTAGAATCCTCATGGAATTTTCTTTCGGATAACATTACCTTTTGTCGATTGGAGTATCTTGGCGCGACATAAGAAAAATTACGATCCACGAATAGAATTTTTTTTTTTTAAATTTTTAGTTTTTGAAGGCTGCACAAAAATATCATTTTCTCAAAAAGTATCCGTCGCATCGCAAAATGGATTGATTTGGAATCCTCATGAAATTTTCTTTCGGATAGCAGTACTATTTGTCGATTGGAACATCTTGGCGCGATATAAGAGAAATTACGATCCACTCATTTAATTTTTTTTTTAAAGAATTTTTAAGTTTTTGAAGGCTGAACAAAAATATCATTTTCTCAAAAAGTATCCGTCGCATCGCAAAATGGATTGATTTGGAATCCTCATGAAATTTTCTTTCGGATAACATTACCTTTTGTCGATTGGAGCATCTTTGCGAGATAAAAGAAAAATTACGATCCACGCATTGAAATTTTTTTAAAGAAATTTTAAGTTTTTTAAGGCTGCACAAAAATATCATTTTCTCAAAAAGTATCCGTCGCATCGCAAAACTGATTGCAGATTTAGAATCCCCATGGAATTTTCTTTTGGATGGCATTACCTTTTGTCGATTGGAGCATCTTTGCGAGATAAAAGAAAAATTACGATCCACGCATTGAATTTTTTTTTTAAGAATTTTTAAGTTCTTGAAGGCTGCACAAAAATATCATTTTCTCAAAAAGTATCCGTCGCATCGCAAAATGGATTGATTTGGAATCCTCATGAAATTTTCTTTCGGATAACATTACCTTTTGTCGATTGGAGCATCTTTGCGAGATAAAAGAAAAATTACGATCCACGCATTGAAATTTTTTTAAAGAAATTTTAAGTTTTTGAAGGCTGCACAAAAATATCATTTTCTCAAAAAGTGTCCGTCGCATCGCAAAACTAATTGCAGATTTAGAATCCTCATGGAATTTTCTTTCGGATAACATTACCTTTTGTCGATTGGAGTATCTTGGCGCGACATAAGAAAAATTACGATCCACGAATAGAATTTTTTTTTTTTAAATTTTTAGTTTTTGAAGGCTGCACAAAAATATCATTTTCTCAAAAAGTATCCGTCGCATCGCAAAATGGATTGATTTGGAATCCTCATGGAATTTTCTTTCGGATAACATTACCTTTTGTCGATTGGATCATCTTGGCGCGATATAAGAAAAATTACGATCCACGCATTGAATTTTTTTAAAGAAATTTTAAGTTTTTGAAAGCTGCACAAAAAAATCATTTTCTCAAAAAGTATCCATCGCATCGCAAAATGGATTGATTTGGAATCCTCATGAAATTTTCTTTCGGATAACATTACCTTTTGTTGATTGGAGCATCTTGGCGAGATAAAAGAAAAATTACGATCCACGCATTGAAATTGTTTTTAAAGAAATTTTAAGTTTTTGAAGGCTGCACAAAAATATCATTTTCTCAAAAAGTATCCGTCGCATCGCAAAATGGATTGATTTGGAATCCTCATGAAATTTTCTTTCGGATAACATTACCTTTTGTCGATTGGAGCATCTTTGCGAGATAAAAGAAAAATTACGATCCACGCATTGAAATTTTTTTAAAGAAATTTTAAGTTTTTTAAGGCTGCACAAAAATATCATTTTCTCAAAAAGTATCCGTCGCATCGCAAAACTGATTGCAGATTTAGAATCCCCATGGAATTTTCTTTTGGATGGCATTACCTTTTGTCGATTGGAGCATCTTTGCGAGATAAAAGAAAAATTACGATCCACGCATTGAATTTTTTTTTTAAGAATTTTTAAGTTCTTGAAGGCTGCACAAAAATATCATTTTCTCAAAAAGTATCCGTCGCATCGCAAAATGGATTGATTTGGAATCCTCATGAAATTTTCTTTCGGATAACATTACCTTTTGTCGATTGGAGCATCTTTGCGAGATAAAAGAAAAATTACGATCCACGCATTGAAATTTTTTTAAAGAAATTTTAAGTTTTTGAAGGCTGCACAAAAATATCATTTTCTCAAAAAGTGTCCGTCGCATCGCAAAACTAATTGCAGATTTAGAATCCTCATGGAATTTTCTTTCGGATAACATTACCTTTTGTCGATTGGAGTATCTTGGCGCGACATAAGAAAAATTACGATCCACGAATAGAATTTTTTTTTTTTAAATTTTTAGTTTTTGAAGGCTGCACAAAAATATCATTTTCTCAAAAAGTATCCGTCGCATCGCAAAATGGATTGATTTGGAATCCTCATGAAATTTTCTTTCGGATAGCAGTACCTTTTGTCGATTGGAACATCTTGGCGCGATATAAGAGAAATTACGATCCACTCATTTAATTTTTTTTTTAAAGAATTTTTAAGTTTTTGAAGGCTGAACAAAAATATCATTTTCTCAAAAAGTATCCGTCGCATCGCAAAATGGATTGATTTGGAATCCTCATGAAATTTTCTTTCGGATAACATTACCTTTTGTCGATTGGAGCATCTTTGCGAGATAAAAGAAAAATTACGATCCACGCATTGAAATTTTTTTAAAGAAATTTTAAGTTTTTGAAGGCTGCACAAAAATATCATTTTCTCAAAAAGTATCCGCCGCATTGCAAAACTAATTGCAGATTTAGAATCCCCATGGAATTTTCTTTCGGATAACATTACCTTTTGTCGATTGGAGCATCTTGGCGCGATATAAGAAAAATTACGATCCACGAATAGAATTTTTTTTTTTTAATTTTTAGTTTTTGAAGGCTGCACAAAAATATCATTTTCTCAAAAAGTATCCGTCGCATCGCAAAACCGATTGCAGACTTGAAATCCTCGTGGAATTTTCTTTCGGATAGCAGTACCTTTTGTCGATTGGAACATCTTGGCGCGATATAAGAGAAATTACGATCCACTCATTTAATTTTTTTTTTAAAGAATTTTTAAGTTTTTGAAGGCTGAACATAAATATCATTTTCTCAAAAAGTATCCGTCGCATCGCAAAACGGATTTCAGATTTGGAATCCTCATGGAATTTTCTTTCGGATAATATTACCTTTTGTCGATTGGAACATCTTGGCGCGATATAAGAGAAATTAGGATCCACGCATTGAATTTTTTTTTAAGAATTTTTAAGTTTTTGAAGGCTGCACAAAAATATCATTTTCTCAAAAAGTATCCATCGCATCGCAAAATGGATTGATTTGGAATCCTCATGAAATTTTCTTTCGGATAACATTACCTTTTGTCGATTGGAGCATCTTGGCGAGATAAAAGAAAAATTACGATCCACGCACTGAAATTTTTTTTTTGAGAAATTTTGAGTTTTTGAAGGCTGCACAAAAATATTATTTTCTCAAAAAGTGTCCGTCGCATCGCAAAACTGATTGCAGATTTAGAATCCCCATCGAACTTTCTTTCGGATAATATTACCTTTTGTCGATTGGAACATCTTGGCGCGATATAAGAGAAATTAGGATCCACGCATTGAATTTTTTTTTAAGAATTTTTAAGTTTTTGAAGGCTGCACAAAAATATCATTTTCTCAAAAAGTATCCATCGCATCGCAAAATGGATTGATTTGGAATCCTCATGAAATTTTCTTTCGGATAACATTAGCTTTTGTCGATTGGAGCATCTTGGCGAGATAAAAGAAAAATTACGATCCACGCACTGAAATTTTTTTTTTGAGAAATTTTGAGTTTTTGAAGGCTGCACAAAAATATCATTTTCTCAAAAGTATCCGTCCCATCGCAAAACCGATTGCAGATTTTGAATGCTCATGGAATTTTCTTTCGGGCAACAGTACCTTTTGTCGATTGGAGCATCTTGGCGCGATATAAGAAAAATTACGATCCACGAATAGAATTTTTTTTTTTTTAAATTTTTAGTTTTTGAAGGCTGCACAAAAATATCATTTTCTCAAAAAGTATCCGTCGCATCGCAAACCCGATTGCAGATTTAGAATCCCCATAGAATTTTCTTTTGGATGACATTACCTTTTGTCGATTGGAGCATCTTGTCGAGATAAAAGAAAAATTACGATCCACGCACTGAAATTTTTTTTGAGAAATTTTGAGTTTTTGAAGGCTGCACAAAAATATCATTTTCTCAAAAGTATCCGTCCCATCGCAAAACCGATTGCAGATTTTGAATGCTCATGGAATTTTCTTTCGGATAACAGTACCTTTTGTCGATTGGAGCATCTTGGCGCGATATAAGAAAAATTACGATCCACGAATAGAATTTTTTTTTTTTTAATTTTTAGTTTTTGAAGGCTGCACAAAAATATCATTTTCTCAAAAAGTATCCGTCGCATCGCAAACCCGATTGCAGATTTAGAATCCCCATAGAATTTTCTTTTGGATGACATTACCTTTTGTCGATTGGAGCATCTTGTCGAGATAAAAGAAAAATTACGATCCACGCACTGAAATTTTTTTTGAGAAATTTTGAGTTTTTGAAGGCTGCACAAAAATATCATTTTCTCAAAAGTATCCGTCCCATCGCAAAACCGATTGCAGATTTTGAATGCTCATGGAATTTTCTTTCGGATAACAGTACCTTTTGTCGATTGGAACATCTTGGCGCGATATAAGAGAAATTACGATCCACTCATTTAATTTTTTTTTTAAAGAATTTTTAAGTTTTTGAAGGCTGAACAAAAATATCATTTTCTCAAAAAGTATCCGTCGCATCGCAAAACGGATTTCAGATTTGGAATCCTCATGGAATTTTCTTTCGGATAACATTAGCTATTGTCGATTGGAGCATCTTGGCGAGATAAAAGAAAAATTACGATCCACGCATTGAATTTTTTTTTAAGAATTTTTAAGTTTTTGAAGGCTGCACAAAAATATCATTTTCTCAAAAAGTATCCATCGCATCGCAAAATGGATTGATTTGGAATCCTCATGAAATTTTCTTTCGGATAACATTACCTTTTGTCGATTGGAGCATCTTGGCGAGATAAAAGAAAAATTACGATCCACGCACTGAAATTTTTTTTTTGAGAAATTTTGAGTTTTTGAAGGCTGCACAAAAATATCATTTTCTCAAAAATATCCGTCCCATCGCAAAACCGATTGCAGATTTTGAATGCTCATGGAATTTTTTTTCGGATAACAGTACCTTTTGTCGATTGGAGCATCTTGGCGCGATATAAGAAAAATTACGATCCAGGCATTGAAATTTTTTTTAAAGAAATTTTAAGTTTTTGAAGGCTTCAACAAAATATCATTATCTCAAAAAGTATCCGTCGCATCGCAAAACCGATTGCAGATTTATAATTCCCATAGAATTTTCTTTTGGATGGCATTACCTTTTGTCGATTGGAACGATTTAAGCATCTTGGCGTGATAAAAGAAAAATTACGATCCACGCATTGAATTTTTTTTTAAGAAATTTTAAGTTTTTGAAGGGTGCACAAAAATATCATTTTCTCAAAAGTATCCGTCCCATCGCAAAACCGATTGCAGATTTTGAATGCTCATGGAATTTTCTTTCGGATAACGGTACCTTTTGTCGATTGGAGCATCTTGGCGCGATATAAGAAAAATTACGATCCACGAATAGAATTTTTTTTTTTTAAAATTTTTAGTTTTTGAAGGCTGCACAAAAATATCATTTTCTCAAAAAGTATCCGTCGCATCGCAAACCCGATTGCAGATTTAGAATCCCCATGGAATTTTCTTTTGGATGACATTACCTTTTGTCGATTGGAGCATCTTGTCGAGATAAAAGAAAAATTACGATCCACGCACTGAAATTTTTTTTGAGAAATTTTGAGTTTTTGAAGGCTGCACAAAAATATCATTTTCTCAAAAGTATCCGTCCCATCGCAAAACCGATTGCAGATTTTGAATGCTCATGGAATTTTCTTTCGGATAACGGTACCTTTTGTCGATTGGAGCATCTTGGCGCGATATAAGAAAAATTACGATCCACGAATAGAATTTTTTTTTTTTAAAATTTTTAGTTTTTGAAGGCTGCACAAAAATATCATTTTCTCAAAAAGTATCCGTCGCATCGCAAACCCGATTGCAGATTTAGAATCCCCATGGAATTTTCTTTTGGATGACATTACCTTTTGTCGATTGGAGCATCTTGTCGAGATAAAAGAAAAATTACGATCCACGCACTGAAATTTTTTTTGAGAAATTTTGAGTTTTTGAAGGCTGCACAAAAATATCATTTTCTCAAAAGTATCCGTCCCATCGCAAAACCGATTGCAGATTTTGAATGCTCATGGAATTTTCTTTCGGATAACAGTACCTTTTGTCGATTGGAACATCTTGGAGCGATATAAGAGAAATTACGATCCACTCATTTAATTTTTTTTTTAAAGAATTTTTAAGTTTTTGAAGGCTTCAACAAAATATCATTATCTCAAAAAGTATCCATCGCATCGCAAAATGGATTGATTTGGAATCCTCATGAAATTTTCTTTCGGATAACATTACCTTTTGTCGATTGGAGCATCTTGGCGAGATAAAAGAAAAATTACGATCCACGCACTGAAATTTTTTTTTTGAGAAATTTTGAGTTTTTGAAGGCTGCACAAAAATATCATTTTCTCAAAAAGTATCCATCGCATCGCAAAATGGATTGATTTGGAATCCTCATGAAATTTTCTTTCGGATAACATTACCTTTTGTCGATTGGAGCATCTTGGCGAGATAAAAGAAAAATTACGATCCACGCATTGCATTTTTTTTTAAGAATTTTTAAGTTTTTGAAGGCTGCACAAAAATATCATTTTCTCAAAAAGTATCCATCGCATCGCAAAATGGATTGATTTGGAATCCTCATGAAATTTTCTTTCGGATAACATTACCTTTTGTCGATTGGAGCATCTTGGCGAGATAAAAGAAAAATTACGATCCACGCACTGAAATTTTTTTTTTGAGAAATTTTGAGTTTTTGAAGGCTGCACAAAAATATCATTTTCTCAAAAATATCCGTCCCATCGCAAAACCGATTGCAGATTTTGAATGCTCATGGAATTTTCTTTCGGATAACAGTACCTTTTGTCGATTGGAGCATCTTGGCGCGATATAAGAAAAATTACGATCCAGGCATTGAAATTTTTTTTAAAGAAATTTTAAGTTTTTGAAGGCTTCAACAAAATATCATTATCTCAAAAAGTATCCGTCGCATCGCAAAACCGATTGCAGATTTATAATTCCCATAGAATTTTCTTTTGGATGGCATTACCTTTTGTCGATTGGAACGATTTAAGCATCTTGGCGTGATAAAAGAAAAATTTTTTTTTAAGAAATTTTAAGTTTTTGAAGGCTGCACAAAAATATCATTTTCTCAAAAAGTGTCCGTCGCATCGCAAAACTGATTGCAGATTTAGAATCCCCATCGAATTTTCTTTCGGATAACATTACCTTTTGTCGATTGGAACATCTTGGCGCGATATAAGAGAAATTACGATCCACGCATTGAATTTTTTTTTAAGAATTTTTAAGTTTTTGAAGGCTGCACAAAAATACCATTTTCTCAAAAAGTATCCATCGCATCGCAAAATGGATTGATTTGGAATCCTCATGGAATTTTCTTTCGGATAACATGAGCTTTTGTCGATTATAGCATCTTGTCGAGATAAAAGAAAAATTACGATCCACGCACTGAAATTTTTTTTTGAGAAATTTTGAGTTTTTGAAGGCTGCACAAAAATATCATTTTCTCAAAAAGTATCCATCGCATCGCAAAAACTGATTGCAGATTTTGAATCCCAATGGAATTTTCTTTCGGATAACATTACCTTTTGTCGATTGGATCATCTCGGCGCGATATAAGAAAAATTACGATCCACGCATTGAATTTTTTTTAAAGAAATTTTAAGTTTTTGAAGGCTGCACAAAAATATCATTTTCTCAAAAAGTATCCGTCGCATCGCAAAACCAATTGCAGATTTGGAATCCTCATGGAATTTTCTTTCGGATAACAGTACCTTTTGTCGATTAGAACATCTTGGCGCGATATAAGAGAAATTACGATCCACTCATTTAATTTTTTTTTTAAAGAATTTTTAAGTTTTTGAAGGCTGAACAAAAATATCATTTTCTCAAAAAGTATCCGTCGCATCGCAAAACGGATTTCAGATTTGGAATCCTCATGGAATTTTCTTTCGGACAACATTAGCTATTGTCGATTGGAGCATCTTGGCGAGATAAAAGAAAAATTACGATCCACGCATTGAATTTTTTTTTAAGAATTTTTAAGTTTTTGAAGGCTGCACAAAAATATCATTTTCTCAAAAAGTATCCATCGCATCGCAAAATGGATTGATTTGGAATCCTCATGAAATTTTCTTTCGGATAACATTAGCTTTTGTCGATTGGAGCATCTTGGCGAGATAAAAGAAAAATTACGATCCACGCACTGAAATTTTTTTTTTGAGAAATTTTGAGTTTTTGAAGGCTGCACAAAAATATCATTTTCTCAAAAGTATCCGTCCCATCGCAAAACCGATTGCAGATTTTGAATGCTCATGGAATTTTCTTTCGGATAACAGTACCTTTTGTCGATTGGAGCATCTTGGCGCGATATAAGAAAAATTACGATCCACGAATAGAATTTTTTTTTTTTTAAATTTTTAGTTTTTGAAGGCTGCACAAAAATATCATTTGCTCAAAAAGTATCCGTCGCATCGCAAAATGGATTGATTTGGAACCCTCATGAAATTTTCTTTCGGATAACATTACCTTTTGTCGATTGGAGCATCTTGGCGCGATATAAGAAAAATTACGATCCAGGCATTGAAATTTTTTTTAAAGAAATTTTAAGTTTTTGAAGGCTGCACAAAAATATCATTTTCTCAAAAAGTATCCATCGCATCGCAAAATAAATTGATTTAGAATCCTCATGGAATTTTCTTTCGGATAACATTAGCTTTTGTCGATTGGAACATCTTGGTGCGATATAAGAGAAATTACGATCCACGCATTGAATTTTTTTTTAAGAATTTTTAAGTTTTTGAAGGCTGCACAAAAATATCATTTTCTCAAAAAGTATCCATCGCATCGCAAAATGGATTGATTTGGAATCCTCATGGAATTTTCTTTCGGATAACATGAGCTTTTGTCGATTGGAGCATCTTGTCGAGATAAAAGAAAAATTACGATCCACGCACTGAAATTTTTTTTTGAGAAATTTTGAGTTTTTGAAGGCTGCACAAAAATATCATTTTCTCAAAAAGTATCCATCGCATCGCAAAAACTGATTGCAGATTTTGAATCCCAATGGAATTTTCTTTCGGATAACATTACCTTTTGTCGATTGGATCATCTTAGCGCGATATAAGAAAAATTACGATCCACGCATTGAATTTTTTTTAAAGAAATTTTAAATTTTTGAAAGCTGCACAAAAAAATCATTTTCTCAAAAAGTATCCATCGCATCGCAAAACGGATTGCAGATTTAGAATCCTCATGGAATTTTCTTTCGGATAATATTACCTTTTGTCGATTGGATCATCTCGGCGCGATATAAGAAAAATTACGATCCACGCATTGAATTTTTTTTAAAGAAATTTTAAGTTTTTGAAGGCTGCACAAAAATATCATTTTCTCAAAAAGTATTCGTCGCATCGCAAAACTGATTGCAGATTTAGAATCCCCATCGAATTTTCTTTCGGATAACATTACCTTTTGTCGATTGGAACATCTTGGCGCGATATAAGAGAAATTACGATCCACGCATTGAATTTTTTTTTAAGAATTTTTAAGTTTTTGAAGGCTGCACAAAAATATCATTTTCTCAAAAAGTATCCATCGCATCGCAAAATAAATTGATTTAGAATCCTCATGGAATTTTCTTTCGGATAACATTAGCTTTTGTCGATTGGAACATCTTGGTGCGATATAAGAGAAATTACGATCCACGCATTGAATTTTTTTTTAAGAATTTTTAAGTTTTTGAAGGCTGCACAAAAATATCATTTTCTCAAAAAGTATCCATCGCATCGCAAAATGGATTGATTTGGAATCCTCATGGAATTTTCTTTCGGATAACATGAGCTTTTGTCGATTGGAGCATCTTGTCGAGATAAAAGAAAAATTACGATCCACGCATTGAAATTTTTTTTTGAGAAATTTTGAGTTTTTGAAGGCTGCACAAAAATATAATTTTTTCAAAAAGTATCCATCGCATCGCAAAAACTGATTGCAGATTTTGAATCCCAATGGAATTTTCTTTCGGATAACATTACCTTTTGTCGATTGGATCATCTTAGCGCGATATAAGAAAAATTACGATCCACGCATTGAATTTTTTTTAAAGAAATTTTAAGTTTTTGAAAGCTGCACAAAAAAATCATTTTCTCAAAAAGTATCCATCGCATCGCAAAACGGATTGCAGATTTAGAATCCTCATGGAATTTTCTTTCGGATAATATTACCTTTTGTCGATTGGATCATCTCGGCGCGATATAAGAAAAATTACGATCCACGCATTGAATTTTTTTTAAAGAAATTTTAAGTTTTTGAAGGCTGCACAAAAATATCATTTTCTCAAAAAGTATCCGTCGCATCGCAAAACTGATTGCAGATTTAGAATCCCCATCGAATTTTCTTTCGGATAACATTACCTTTTGTCGATTGGAGCATCTTGGTGCGATATAAGAGAAATTACGATCCACGCATTGAATTTTTTTTTAAGAATTTTTAAGTTTTTGAAGGCTGCACAAAAATATCATTTTCTCAAAAAGTATCCATCGCATCGCAAAATGGATTGATTTGGAATCCTCATGAAATTTTCTTTCGAATAACATTACCTTTTGTCGATTGGAGCATCTTGGCGAGATAAAAGAAAAATTACGATCCACGCATTGAAATTTTTTTAAAGAAATTTTAAGTTTTTGAAGGCTGCACAAAAATATCATTTTCTCAAAAAGTATCCGTCGCATCGGAAAGCTGATTGCAGATTTAGAATCCCCATGGAATTTTCTATCGGATAACAGTACCTTTTGTCGATTGGAGCATCTTGGCGCGATATAAGAAAAATTACGATCCACGAATAGAATTTTTTTTTTTAAATTTTTAGTTTTTGAAGGCTGCACAAAAATATCATTTTCTCAAAAAGTATCCGTCGCATCGCAAAATGGATTGATTTGGAATCCTCATGAAATTTTCTTTCGGATAACATTACCTTTTGTCGATTGGAGCATCTTTGCGAGATAAAAGAAAAATTACGATCCACGCATTGAAATTTTTTTAAAGAAATTTTAAGTTTTTAAAGGCTGCACAAAAATATCATTTTCTCAAAAAGTATCCGTCGCATCGCAAAACTAATTGCAGATTTAGAATCCCCATGGAATTTTCTTTCGGATAACATTACCTTTTGTCGATTGGAGCATCTTGGCGCGATATAAGAAAAATTACGATCCACGAATAGAATTTTTTTTTTTTTAATTTTAAGTTTTTGAAGGCTGCACAAAAATATTATTTTCTCAAAAAGTATCCGTCGCATCGCAAAATGGATTGATTTGGAATCCTCATGAAATTTTCTTTCGGATAACATTACCTTTTGTCGATTGGAGCATCTTGGCGAGATAAAAGAAAAATTACGATCCACGCATTGAAATTTTTTTAAAGAAATTTTAAGTTTTTGAAGGCTGCACAAAAATATCATTTTCTCAAAAAGTATCCGTCGCATCGCAAAATGGATTGATTTGGAATCCTCATGGATTTTTCTTTCGGATAACAGTACCTTTTGTCGATTGGAACATCTTGGCGCGATATAAGAGAAATTACGATCCACTCATTTAATTTTTTTTTTAAAGAATTTTTAAGTTTTTGAAGGCTGAACAAAAATATCATTTTCTCAAAAAGTATCCGTCGCATCGCAAAACGGATTGCAGATTTGGAATCCTCATGGAATTTTCTTTCGGATAACATTAGCTTTTGTCGATTGGAGCATCTTGTCGAGATAAAAGAAAAATTACGATCCACGCACTGAAATTTTTTTTGGAGAAATTTTGAGTTTTTGAAGGCTGCACAAAAATATCATTTTCTCAAAAAGTATCCATCGCATCGCAAAAACTGATTGCAGATTTTGAATCCCAATGGAATTTTCTTTCGGATAACATTACCTTTTGTCGATTGGAACATCTTGGCGCGATATAAGAGAAATTACGATCCACGCATTGAATTTTTTTTTAAGAATTTTTAAGTTTTTGAAGGCTGCACAAAAATATCATTTTCTCAAAAAGTATCCATCGCATCGCAAAATGGATTGATTTGGAATCCTCATGGAATTTTCTTTCGGATAACATTAGCTTTTGTCAATTGGAGCATCTTGTCGAGATAAAAGAAAAATTACGATCCACGCACTGAAATTTTTTTTGGAGAAATTTTGAGTTTTTGAAGGCTGCACAAAAATATCATTTTCTCAAAAAGTATCCATCGCATCGCAAAAACTGATTGCAGATTTTGAATCCCAATGGAATTTTCTTTCGGATAACATTACCTTTTGTCGATTGGATCATCTTGGCGCGATATAAGAAAAATTACGATCCACGCATTGAATTTTTTTTAAAGAAATTTTAAGTTTTTGAAAGCTGCACAAAAAAATCATTTTCTCAAAAAGTATCCATCGCATCGCAAAACGGATTACAGATTTAGAATCCTCATGGAATTTTCTTTCGGATAATATTACCTTTTGTCGATTGGATCATCTCGGCGCGATATAAGAAAAATTACGATCCACGCATTGAATTTTTTTTAAAGAAATTTTAAGTTTTTGAAGGCTGCACAAAAATATCATTTTCTCAAAAAGTATCCGTCGCATCGCAAAACTGATTGCAGATTTAGAATCCCCATCGAATTTTCTTTCGGATAACATTACCTTTTGTCGATTGGAACATCTTGGCGCGATATAAGAGAAATTACGTTCCACGCATTGAATTTTTTTTTAAGAATTTTTAAGTTTTTGAAGGCTGCACAAAAATATCATTTCCTCAAAAAGTATCCATCGCATCGCAAAATGGATTGATTTGGAATCCTCATGAAATTTTCTTTCGGATAACATTACCTTTTGTCGATTGGAGCATCTTGGCGAGATAAAAGAAAAATTACGATCCACGCATTGAAATTTTTTTAAAGAAATTTTAAGTTTTTGAAGGCTGCACAAAAATATCATTTTCTCAAAAAGTATCCGTCGCATCGGAAAACTGATTGCAGATTTAGAATCCCCATGGAATTTTCTATCGGATAACAGTACTTTTTGTCGATTGGAGCATCTTGGCGCGATATAAGAAAAATTACGATCCACGAATAGAATTTTTTTTTTTAAATTTTTAGTTTTTGAAGGCTGCACAAAAATATCATTTTCTCAAAAAGTATCCGTCGCATCGCAAAATGGATTGATTTGGAATCCTCATGAAATTTTCTTTCGGATAACATTACCTTTTGTCGATTGGAGCATCTTTGCGAGATAAAAGAAAAATTACGATCCACGCATTGAATTTTTTTTAAAGAAATTTTAAGTTTTTGAAGGCTGCACAAAAATATCATTTTCTCAAAAAGTATCTGTCGCATCGCAAAATGGATTGATTTGGAATCCTCATGGAATTTTCTTTCGCATAACATTAGCTTTTGTCGATTGGAGCATCTTTGCGAGATAAAAGAAAAATTACGATCCACGCATTGAAATTTTTTTAAAGAAATTTTAAGTTTTTGAAGGCTGCACAAAAATATAATTTTCTCAAAAAGTATCCGTCGCATCGCAAAATGGATTGTTTTGGAATCCTCATGAAATTTTCTTTCGGATAACATTAGCTTCTGTCGATTGGAGCATCTTGGCGAGATAAAAGAAAAATTACGATCCACGCATTGAAATTTTTTTTAAAGAAATTTTAAGTTTTTGAAGGCTGCACAAAAATATCATTTTCTCAAAAAGTATCCGTCGCATCGCAAAACCGATTGCAGATTTAGAATCCCCATAGAATTTTCTTTTGGATGGCATTACCTTTTGTCGATTGGAACATCTTGGCGCGATATAAGAGAAATTACGATCCACGCATTGAATTTTGTTTTAAGAATTTTTAAGTTTTTGAAGGCTGCACAAAAATATCATTTTCTCAAAAAGTATCCATCGCATCGCAAAATGGATTGATTTGGAATCCTCATGGAAGTTTCTTTCGCATAACATTAGCTTTTGTCGATTGGAGCATCTTGTCGAGATAAAAGAAAAATTACGATCCACGCACTGAAATTTTTTTTGGAGAAATTTTGAGTTTTTGAAGGCTGCACAAAAATATCATTTTCTCAAAACGAATCCATCGCATCGCAAAAACTGATTGCAGATTTTGAATCCCAATGGAATTTTCTTTCGGATAACATTACCTTTTGTCGATTGGATCATCTTGGCGCGATATAAGAAAAATTACGATCCACGCATTGAATTTTTTTTAAAGAAATTTTAAGTTTTTGAAAGCTGCACAAAAAAATCATTTTCTCAAAAAGTATCCATCGCATCGCAAAACGGATTGCAGATTTAGAATCCTCATGGAATTTTCTTTCGGATAATATTACCTTTTGTCGATTGGATCATCTCGGCGCGATATAAGAAAAATTACGATCCACGCATTCAATTTTTTTTATGAAATTTTAAGTTTTTGAAGGCTGCACAAAAATATCATTTTCTCAAAAAGTATCGATCGCATCGCAAAACTGATTGCAGATTTGGAATCCCTATGGAATTTTCTTTCGAATAACATTACCTTTTGTCGATTGGAGCATCTTGGCGAGATAAAAGAAAAATTACGATCCACGCATTGAAATTTTTTTTAAAGAAATTTTAAGCTTTTGAAGGCTGCACAAAAATATAATTTTCTCAAAAAGTATCCGTCGCATAGCAAAATGGATTGATTTGGAATCCTCATGAAATTTTCTTTCGGATAACATTACCTTTTGTCGATTGGAGCATCTTGGCGCGATATAAGAAAAATTACGATCCACGCATTGAATTTTTTTTAAAGAAATTTTATGTTTTTGAAGGCTGCACAAAAATATCATTTTCTCAAAAAGTATCCGTCGCATCGCAAAATGGATTGATTTGGAATCCTCATGAAATTTTCTTTCGGATAACATTACCTTTTGTCGATTGGAGCATCTTTGCGAGATAAAAGAAAAATTACGATCCACGCATTGAAATTTTTTTAAAGAAATTTTAAGTTTTTGAAGGCTGCACAAAAATATCATTTTCTCAAAAAGTATCCGTCGCATCGCAAAACTGATTGCAGATTTAGAATCCCCATGGAATTTTCTTTTGGATAACATTACCTTTTGTCGATTGGAGCATCTTGGCGAGATAAAAGAAAAATTACGATCCACGCACTGAAATTTTTTTTGAGAAATTTTGAGTTTTTGAAGGCTGCACAAAAATATCATTTTCTCAAAAAGTATCCGTTGTATCGCAAAACTGATTGCAGATTTAGAATCCCCATGGAATTTTCTTTTGGATGGCATTGCCTTTTGTCGATTGGAGCATCTTGGCGAGATAAAAGAAAAATTACGATTCACGCGTTGAAATTTTTTTTAAAGAAATTTAAAGTTTTTGAAGGCTGCACAAAAATATCATTTTCTCAAAAAGTATCCGTCGCATCGCAAAACCGATTGCAGATTTAGAATCCCCATTGAATTTTCTTTTGGATGGCATTACCTTTTGTCGATTGGAACATCTTGGCGCGATATAAGAGAAATTACGATCCACGCATTGAATTTTTTTTTAAGAATTTTTAAGTTTTTGAAGGCTGCACAAAAATATCATTTTCTCAAAAAGTATCCATCGCATCGCAAAATGGATTGATTTGGAATCCTCATGGAATTTTCTTTCGCATAACATTAGCTTTTGTCGATTGGAGCATCTTTGCGAGATAAAAGAAAAATTACGATCCACGCATTGAAATTTTTTTAAAGAAATTTTGAGTTTTTGAAGGCTGCACAAAAATATCATTTTCTCAAAAAGTATCCGTCGCATCGCAAAATGGATTGATTTGGAATCCTCATGAAATTTTCTTTCGGATAACATTAGCTTCTGTCGATTGGAGCATCTTGGCGAGATAAAAGAAAAATTACGATCCACGCATTGAAATTTTTTTTTAAAGAAATTTTAAGTTTTTGAAGGCTGCACAAAAATATCATTTTCTCAAAAAGTATCTGTCGCATCGCAAAACGGATTGCAGATTTGGAATCCTCATGGAATTTTCTTTCGGATAACATTAGCGTTTGTCGATTGGAGCATCTTGGCGAGATAAAAGAAAAATTACGATCCACGCACTGAAATTTTTTTTGGAGAAATTTTGAGTTTTTGAAGGCTGCACAAAAATATCATTTTCTCAAAAAGTATCCATCGCATCGCAAAAACTGATTGCAGATTTTGAATCCCCATGGAATTTTCTTTCGGATAACATTACCTTTTGTCGATTGGATCATCTTGGCGCGATATAAGAAAATTTACGATCCACGCATTGAATTTTTTTAAAGAAATTTTAAGTTTTTGAAAGCTGCACAAAAAAATCATTTTCTCAAAAAGTATCCATCGCATCGCAAAATGGATTGATTTGGAAACCTCATGAAATTTTCTTTCGGATAACATTACCTTTTGTCGATTGGAGCATCTTGGCGAGATAAAAGAAAAATTACGATCCACACATTGAAATTTTTTTTAAAGAAATTTTAAGTTTTTGAAGGCTGCAAAAAAATATCATTTTCTCAAAAAGTATCCGTCGCATCGCAAAATGGATTGATTTTGAATCCCGATGGAATTTTCTTTCGGATAACATTACCTTTTGTCGATTGGATCATCTTGGCGCGATATAAGAAAAATTACGATCCACGCATTGAAATTTTTTTTAAAGAAATTTTAAGTTTTTGAAAGCTGCACAAAAATATCATTTTCTCAAAAAGTATCCGTCGCATCGCAAAATGGATTGATTTGGAATCCTCATGAAATTTTCTTTCGGATAACATTAGCTTTCTTTCGGATAACATTACCTTTTGTCGATTGGATCATCTTGGCGCGATATAAGAAAAATTACGATCCACGCATTGAATTTTTTTAAAGAAATTTTAAGTTTTTGAAAGCTGCACAAAAAAATCATTTTCTCAAAAAGTATCCATCGCATCGCAAAATGGATTGATTTGGAATCCTCATGAAATTTTCTTTCGGATAACATTACTTTTTGTCGATTGGAGCATCTTGGCGAGATAAAAGAAAAATTACGATCCACGCATTGAAGTTTTTTTTAAAGAAATTTTAAGTTTTTGAAGGCTGCACAAAAATATCATTTTCTCAAAAAGTATCCGTCGCATCGCAAAATGGATTGATTTGGAATCCTCATGAAATTTTCTTTCGGATAACATTAGCTTTTGTCGATTGGAGCATCTTTGCGAGATAAAAGAAAAATTACGATCCACGCATTGAAATTTTTTTTTAAAGAAATTTTAAGTTTTTGAAGGCTGCACAAAAATATCATTTTCTCAAAAAGTATCTGTCGCATCGCAAAACGGATTGCAGATTTGGAATCCTCATGAAATTTTCTTTCGGATATCATTACCTTTCTTTCGGATAACATTACCTTTTGTCGATTGGAACATCTTGGCGCGATATAAGAGAAATTACGATCCACGCATTGAATTTTTTTTTAAGAATTTTTAAGTTTTTGAAGGCTGCACAAAAATATCATTTTCTCAAAAAGTATCCATCGCATCGCAAAATGGATTGATTTGGAATCCTCATGGAATTTTCTTTCGCATAACATTAGCTTTTGTCGATTGGAGCATCTCTGCGAGATAAAAGAAAAATTACGATCCACGCATTGAAATTTTTTTAAAGAAATTTTAAGTTTTTGAAGGCTGCACAAAAATATCATTTTCTCAAAAAGTATCCGTCGCATCGCAAAATGGATTGATTTGGAATCCTCATGAAATTTTCTTTCGGATAACATTAGCTTCTGTCGATTGGAGCATCTTGGCGAGATAAAAGAAAAATTACGATCAAATTGAAATTTTTTTTTAAAGAAATTTTAAGTTTTTGAAGGCTGCACAAAAATATCATTTTCTCAAAAAGTATCCGTTGTATCGCAAAACTGATTGCAGATTTGGAATCCTCATGGAATTTTCTTTCGGATAACATTAGCGTTTGTCGATTGGAGCATCTTGGCGAGATAAAAGAAAAATTACGATCCACGCACTGAAATTTTTTTTTGAGAAATTTTGAGTTTTTGAAGGCTGCACAAAAATATCATTTTCTCAAAAAGTATCCATCGCATCGCAAAAACTGATTGCAGATTTTGAATCCCCATGGAATTTTCTTTCGGATAACATTACCTTTTGTCGATTGGATCATCTTGGCGCGATATAAGAAAATTTACGATCCACGCATTGAATTTTTTTAAAGAAATTTTAAGTTTTTGAAAGCTGCACAAAAAAATCATTTTCTCAAAAAGTATCCATCGCATCGCAAAATGGATTGATTTGGAAACCTCATGAAATTTTCTTTCGGATAACATTACCTTTTGTCGATTGGAGCATCTTGGCGAGATAAAAGAAAAATTACGATCCACACATTGAAATTTTTTTTAAAGAAATTTTAAGTTTTTGAAGGCTGCACAAAAATATCATTTTCTCAAAAAGTATCCGTCGCATCGCAAAATGGATTGATTTTGAATCCCGATGGAATTTTCTTTCGGATAACATTACCTTTTGTCGATTGGATCATCTTGGCGCGATATAAGAAAAATTACGATCCACGCATTGAAATTTTTTTTAAAGAAATTTTAAATTTTTGAAAGCTGCACAAAAATATCATTTTCTCAAAAAGTATCCGTCGCATCGCAAAATGGATTGATTTGGAATCCTCATGAAATTTTCTTTCGGATAACATTACCTTTCTTTCGGATAACATTACCTTTTGTCGATTGGATCATCTTGGCGCGATATAAGAAAAATTACGATCCACGCATATAATGTTTTTAAAGAAATTTTAAGTTTTTGAAAGCTGCACAAAAAAATCATTTTCTCAAAAAGTATCCATCGCATCGCAAAATGGATTGATTTGGAATCCTCATGAAATTTTCTTTCGGATAACATTACTTTTTGTCGATTGGAGCATCTTGGCGAGATAAAAGAAAAATTACGATCCACGCATTGAAGTTTTTTTTTAAAGAAATTTTAAGTTTTTGAAGGCTGCACAAAAATATCATTTTCTCAAAAAGTATCCGTCGCATCGCAAAATGGATTGATTTGGAATCCTCATGAAATTTTCTTTCGGATAACATTAGCTTTTGTCGATTGGAGCATCTTTGCGAGATAAAAGAAAAATTACGATCCACGCATTGAAATTTTTTTTTAAAGAAATTTTAAGTTTTTGAAGGCTGCACAAAAATATCATTTTCTCAAAAAGAATCTGTCGCATCGCAAAACGGATTGCAGATTTGGAATCCTCATGAAATTTTCTTTCGGATAACATTACCTTTCTTTCGGATAACATTACCTTTTGTCGATTGGATCATCTTGGCGCGATATAAGAAAAATTACGATCCACGCATTGAATTTTTTTAAAGAAATTTTAAGTTTTTGAAGGCTGCACAAAAATATCATTTTCTCAAAAAGTATCCATCGCATCGCAAAATGGATTGATTTGGAATCCTCATGAAATTTTCTTTCGGATAACATTACCTTTTGTCGATTGGAGCATCTTTGCGAGATAAAAGAAAAATTACGATCCACGCATTGAAATTTTTTTAAAGAAATTTTAAGTTTTTGAAGGCTGCACAAAAATATCATTTTCTCAAAAAGTATCCGTCGCATCGCAAAAAGGATTGATTTGGAATCCTCATGAAATTTTCTTTCGGATAACATTAGCTTCTGTCGATTGGAGCATCTTGGCGAGATAAAAGAAAAATTACGATTCACGCGTTGAAATTTTTTTTAAAGAAATTTAAAGTTTTTGAAGGCTGCACAAAAATATAATTTTCTCAAAAAGTATCCTTCGCATCGCAAAACCGATTGCAGATTTAGAATCCCCATAGAATGGATGGCATTACCTTTTGTCGATTGGAACATCTTGGCGCGATATAAGAGAAATTACGATCCACGCATTGAATTTTTTTTTAAGAATTTTTAAGTTTTTGAAGGCTGCACAAAAATATCATTTTCTCAAAAAGTATCATCGCATCGCAAAATGGATTGATTTGGAATCCTCATGAAATTTTCTTTCGGATAACATTACCTTTTGTCGATTGGAGCATCTTTGCGAGATAAAAGAAAAATTACGATCCACGCATTGAAATTTTTTTAAAGAAATTTTAAGTTTTTGAAGGCTGCACAAAAATATCATTTTCTCAAAAAGTATCCGTCGCATCGCAAAATGGATTGATTTGGAATCCTCATGAAATTTTCTTTCGGATAACATTAGCTTCTGTCGATTGGAGCATCTTGGCGAGATAAAAGAAAAATTACGATCCACGCATTGAAATTTTTTTTTAAAGAAATTTTAAGTTTTTGAAGGCTGCACAAAAATATCATTTTCTCAAAAAGTATCTGTCGCATCGCAAAACGGATTGCAGATTTGGAATCCTCATGGAATTTTCTTTCGGATAACATTAGCGTTTGTCGATTGGAGCATCTTGGCGAGATAAAAGAAAAATTACGATCCACGCACTGAAATTTTTTTTTGAGAAATTTTGAGTTTTTGAAGGCTGCACAAAAATATCATTTTCTCAAAAAGTATCCATCGCATCGCAAAAACTGATTGCAGATTTTGAATCCCCATGGAATTTTCTTTCGGATAACATTACCTTTTGTCGATTGGATCATCTTGGCGCGATATAAGAAAATTTACGATCCACGCATTGAATTTTTTTAAAGAAATTTTAAGTTTTTGAAGGCTGCACAAAAATATCATTTTCTCAAAAAGTATCCGTCGCATCGCAAAATGGATTGATTTGGAATCCTCATGAAATTTTCTTTCGGATAACATTACTTTTTGTCGATTGGAGCATCTTTGCGAGATAAAAGAAAAATTACGATCCACGCATTGAAATTTTTTTAAAGAAATTTTAAGTTTTTGAAGGCTGCACAAAAATATCATTTTCTCAAAAAGTATCCGTCGCATCGCAAAATGGATTGATTTGGAATCCTCATGAAATTTTCTTTCGGATAACATTACTTTTTGTCGATTGGAGCATCTTTGCGAGATAAAAGAAAAATTACGATCCACGCATTGAAATTTTTTTAAAGAAATTTTAAGTTTTTGAAGGCTGCACAAAAATATCATTTTCTCAAAAAGTATCCGTCGCATCGCAAAATGGATTGATTTGGAATCCTCATGAAATTTTCTTTCGGATAACATTACCTTTCTTTCGGATAACATTACCTTTTGTCGATTGGATCATCTTGGCGCGATATAAGAAAAATTACGATCCACGCATTGAATTTTTTTAAAGAAATTTTAAGTTTTTGAAGGCTGCACAAAAATATCATTTTCTCAAAAAGTATCTGTCGCATCGCAAAACGGATTGCAGATTTGGAATCCTCATGGAATTTTCTTTCGGATAACATTACCTTTTGTCGATTGGAGCATCTTGGCGAGATAAAAGAAAAATTACGATCCACGCATTGAAATTTTTTTTAAAGAAATTTTAAGTTTTTGAAGGCTGCACAAAAATATCATTTTCTCAAAAAGTATCCGTCGCATCGCAAAACCGATTGCAGATTTAGAATCCCCATAGAATTTTCTTTCGGATAACATTACCTTTTGTCGATTGGATCATCTTGGCGCGATATAAGAGAAATTACGATCCACGCATTGAATTTTTTTTTAAGAATTTTTAAGTTTTTGAAGGCTGCACAAAAATATCATTTTCTCAAAAAGTATCCATCGCATCGCAAAATGGATTTATGTGGAATCCTCATGAAATTTTCTTTCGGATAACATTACCTTTTGTCGATTGGAGCATCTTTGCGAGATAAAAGAAAAATTACGATCCACGCATTGAAATTTTTTTAAAGAAATTTTAAGTTTTTGAAGGCTGCACAAAAATATCATTTTCTCAAAAAGTATCCGTCGCATCGCAAAATGGATTGATTTGGAATCCTCATGGAATTTTCTTTCGGATAACATTAGCGTTTGTCGATTAGAGCATCTTGGCGAGATAAAAGAAAAATTACGATCCACGCACTGAAATTTTTTTTGAGAAATTTTGAGCTTTTGAAGGCTGCACAAAAATATCATTTTCTCAAAAAGTATCCATCGCATCGCAAAAACTGATTGCAGATTTTGAATCCCCATGGAATTTTCTTTCGGATAACATTACCTTTTGTCGATTGGATCATCTTGGCGCGATATAAGAGAAATTACGATCCACGCATTGAATTTTTTTTTAAGAATTTTTAAGTTTTTGAAGGCTGCACAAAAATATCATTTTCTCAAAAAGTATCCATCGCATCGCAAAATGGATTGATTTGGAATCCTCATGAAATTTTCTTTCGGATAACATTACCTTTTGTCGATTGGAGCATCTTTGCGAGATAAAAGAAAAATTACGATCCACGCATTGAAATTTTTTTAAAGAAATTTTAAGTTTTTGAAGGCTGCACAAAAATATCATTTTCTCAAAAAGTATTCGTCGCATCGCAAAACTGATTGCAGATTTAGAATCCCCATCGAATTTTCTTTCGGATAACATTACCTTTTGTCGATTGGAACATCTTGGCGCGATATAAGAGAAATTACGATCCACGCATTGAATTTTTTTTTAAGAATTTTTAAGTTTTTGAAGGCTGCACAAAAATATCATTTTCTCAAAAAGTATCCATCGCATCGCAAAATGGATTGATTTGGAATCCTCATGAAATTTTCTTTCGGATAACATTACCTTTTGTCGATTGGAGCATCTTGGCGAGATAAAAGAAAAATTACGATCCACGCATTGAATTTTTTTTTAAAGAAATTTTAAGTTTTTGAAGGCTGCACAAAAATATCATTTTCTCAAAAAGTATCCATCGCATCGCAAAATGGCTTGATTTGGAATCCTCATGAAATTTTCTTTCGAATAACATTACCTTTTGTCGATTGGAGCATCTTGGCGAGATAAAAGAAAAATTACGATCCACGCATTGAAATTTTTTTTAAAGAAATTTTAAGTTTTTGAAGGTTGCACAAAAATATCATTTTCTCAAAAAGTATCCGTCGCATCGCAAAATGGATTGATTTGGAATCCTCATGAAATTTTCTTTCGGATAACATTACTTTTTGTCGATTGGAGCATCTTTGCGAGATAAAAGAAAAATTACGATCCACGCATTGAAATTTTTTTAAGGAAATTTTAAGTTTTTGAAGGCTGCACAAAAATATCATTTTCTCAAAAAGTATCCGTCGCATCGCAAAATGGATTGATTTGGAATCCTCATGAAATTTTCTTTCGGATAACATTACCTTTTGTCGATTGGAGCATCTTGGCGAGATAAAAGAAAAATTACGATCCACGCATTGAAATTTTTTTTAAAGAAATTTTAAGTTTTTGAAACCAGCACAAAAAAATCATTTTCTCAAAAAGTATCCATCGCATCGCAAAATGGATTGATTTGGAAACCTCATGAAATTTTCTTTCGGATAACATTACATTTTGTCGATTGGAGCATAAAAAAAAATTACGATCCACGCATTGAAATTTTTTTTAAAGAAATTTTAAGTTTTTGAAGGCTGCACAAAAATATCATTTTCTCAAAAAGTATCCGTCGTATCGCAAAACGGATTGCAGATTTGGAATCCTCATGGAATTTTCTTTCGCATAACATTAGCTTTTGTCGATTGGATCATCTTGGCGAGATAAACGAAAAATTACGATCCACGCATTGAATTTTTTTTAAAGAAATTTTAAGTTTTCGAAGGCTGCACAAAAATATCATTTTCTCAAAAAGTATCCGTCGCATCGCAAAATGGATTGATTTGGAATCCTCATGAAATTTTCTTTCGGATAACATTACCTTTCTTTCGGATAACATTACCTTTTGTCGATTGGATCATCTTGGCGCGATATAAGAAAAATTACGATCCACGCATTGAATTTTTTTAAAGAAATTTTAAGTTTTTGAAGGCTGCACAAAAATATCATTTTCTCAAAAAGTATCCGTCGCATCGCAAAACGGATTGCAGATTTGGAATCCTCATGGAATTTTCTTTCGGATAACATTAGCGTTTGTCGATTAGAGCATCTTGGCGAGATAAAAGAAAAATTACGATCCACGCATTGAAATTTTTTTTAAAGAAATTTTAAGTTTTTGAAGGCTGCACAAAAATATCATTTTCTCACAAAGTATCCGTCGCATCGCAAAACCGATTGCAGATTTAGAATCCCCATAGAATTTTCTTTCGGATAACATTACCTTTTGTCGATTGGATCATCTTGGCGCGATATAAGAAAAATTACGATCCACGCATTGAATTTTTTTAAAGAAATTTTAAGTTTTTGAAGGCTGCACAAAAATATCATTTTCTCAAAAAGTATCCATCGCATCGCAAAAACTGATTGCAGATTTTGAATCCCCATGGAATTTTCTTTCGGATAACATTACCTTTTGTCGATTGGATCATCTTGGCGCGATATAAGAAAATTTACAATCCACGCATTGAATTTTTTTAAAGAAATTTTAAGTTTTTGAAAGCTGCACAAAAAAATCATTTTCTCAAAAAGTATCCATCGCATCGCAAAATGGATTGATTTGGAAACCTCATGAAATTTTCTTTCGGATAACATTACCTTTTGTCGATTGGAGCATCTTGGCGAGATAAAAGAAAAATTACGATCCACGCATTGAAATTTTTTTTAAAGAAATTTTAAGTTTTTGAAGGCTGCACAAAAATATCATTTTCTCAAAAAGTATCCGTCGCATCGCAAAACCGATTGCAGATTTAGAATCCCCATAGAATTTTCTTTCGGATAACATTACCTTTTGTCGATTGGATCATCTTGGCGCGATATAAGAGAAATTACGATCCACGCATTGAATTTTTTTTTAAGAATTTTTAAGTTTTTGAAGGCTGCACAAAAATATCATTTTCTCAAAAAGTATCCATCGCATCGCAAAATGGATTGATGTGGAATCCTCATGAAATTTTCTTTCGGATAACATTACCTTTTGTCGATTGGAGCATCTTTGCGAGATAAAAGAAAAATTACGATCCACGCATTGAAATTTTTTTAAAGAAATTTTAAGTTTTTGAAGGCTGCACAAAAATATAATTTTCTCAAAAAGTATTCGTCGCATCGCAAACCTGATTGCAGATTTAAAATCCCCATCGAATTTTCTTTCGGATAACATTACCTTTTGTCGATTGGAACATCTTGGCGCGATATAAGAGAAATTACGATCCACGCATTGAATTTTTTTTTAAGAATTTTTAAGTTTTTGAAGGCTGCACAAAAATATCATTTTCTCAAAAAGTATCCATCGCATCGCAAAATGGATTGATTTGGAATCCTCATGAAATTTTCTTTCGGATAACATTACCTTTTGTCGATTGGAGCATCTTTGCGAGATAAAAGAAAAATTACGATCCACGCATTGAAATTTTTTTAAAAAAATTTTAAATTTTTGAAGGCTGCACAAAAATATCATTTTCTCAAAAAGTATCCGTCGCATCGCAAAATGGATTGATTTGGAATCCTCATGGAATTTTCTTTCGGATAACATTATCGTTTGTCGATTAGAGCATCTTGGCGAGATAAAAGAAAAATTACGATCCACGCATTGAAATTTTTTTAAAGAAATTTTAAGTTTTTGAAGGCTGCACAAAAATATCATTTTCTCAAAAAGTATCCGTCGCATCGCAAAATGGATTGATTTGGAATCCTCATGAAATTTTCTTTCGGATAACATTAGCTTCTGTCGATTGGAGCATCTTGGCGAGATAAAAGAAAAATTACGATCCACGCATTGAAATTTTTTTTTAAAGAAATTTTAAGTTTTTGAAGGCTGCACAAAAATATCATTTTCTCAAAAAGTATCTGTCGCATCGCAAAACGGATTGCAGATTTGGAATCCTCATGGAATTTTCTTTCGGATAACATTAGCGTTTGTCGATTGGAGCATCTTGGCGAGATAAAAGAAAAATTACGATCCACGCACTGAAATTTTTTTTTGAGAAATTTTGAGTTTTTGAAGGCTGCACAAAAATATCATTTTCTCAAAAAGTATCCATCGCATCGCAAAAACTGATTGCAGATTTTGAATCCCCATGGAATTTTCTTTCGGATAACATTACCTTTTGTCGATTGGATCATCTTGGCGCGATATAAGAAAATTTACGATCCACGCATTGAATTTTTTTAAAGAAATTTTAAGTTTTTGAAAGCTGCACAAAAAAATCATTTTCTCAAAAAGTATCCATCGCATCGCAAAATGGATTGATTTGGAAACCTCATGAAATTTTCTTTCGGATAACATTACCTTTTGTCGATTGGAGCATCTTGGCGAGATAAAAGAAAAATTACGATCCACACATTGAAATTTTTTTTAAAGAAATTTTAAGTTTTTGAAGGCTGCACAAAAATATCATTTTCTCAAAAAGTATCCGTCGCATCGCAAAATGGATTGATTTTGAATCCCGATGGAATTTTCTTTCGGATAACATTACCTTTTGTCGATTGGATCATCTTGGCGCGATATAAGAAAAATTACGATCCACGCATTGAAATTTTTTTTAAAGAAATTTTAAGTTTTTGAAAGCTGCACAAAAATATCATTTTCTCAAAAAGTATCCGTCGCATCGCAAAATGGATTGATTTGGAATCCTCATGAAATTTTCTTTCGGATAACATTACCTTTCTTTCGGATAACATTACCTTTTGTCGATTGGATCATCTTGGCGCGATATAAGAAAAATTACGATCCACGCATTGAATTTTTTTAAAGAAATTTTAAGTTTTTGAAAGCTGCACAAAAAAATCATTTTCTCAAAAAGTATCCATCGCATCGCAAAATGGATTGATTTGGAATCCTCATGAAATTTTCTTTCGGATAACATTACCTTTTGTCGATTGGATCATCTTGGCGCGATATAAGAAAAATTACGATCCACGCATTGAATTTTTTTAAAGAAATTTTAAGTTTTTGAAGGCTGCACAAAAATATCATTTTCTCAAAAAGTATCCATCGCATCGCAAAATGGATTGATTTGGAATCCTCATGAAATTTTCTTTCGGATAACATTACCTTTTGTCGATTGGAGCATCTTTGCGAGATAAAAGAAAAATTACGATCCACGCATTGAAATTTTTTTAAAGAAATTTTAAGTTTTTGAAGGCTGCACAAAAATATCATTTTCTCAAAAAGTATCCGTCGCATCGCAAAAAGGATTGATTTGGAATCCTCATGAAATTTTCTTTCGGATAACATTAGCTTCTGTCGATTGGAGCATCTTCGCGAGATAAAAGAAAAATTACGATTCACGCGTTGAAATTTTTTTTAAAGAAATTTAAAGTTTTTGAAGGCTGCACAAAAATATCATTTTCTCAAAAAGTATCCGTCGCATCGCAAAACCGATTGCAGATTTAGAATCCATATAGAATTTTCTTTTGGATGGCATTACCTTTTGTCGATTGGAACATCTTGGCGCGATATAAGAGAAATTACGATCCACGCATTGAATTTTTTTTAAAGAATTTTTAAGTTTTTGAAGGCTGCACAAAAATATCATTTTCTCAAAAAGTATCCATCGCATCGCAAAATGGATTGATTTGGAATCCTCATGAAATTTTCTTTCGGATAACATTACCTTTTGTCGATTGGAGCATCTTTGCGAGATAAAAGAAAAATTACGATCCACGCATTGAATTTTTTTTTAAGAATTTTTAAGTTTTTGAAGGCTGCACAAAAATATCATTTTCTCAAAAAGTATCCATCGCATCGCAAAATGGATTGATGTGGAATCCTCATGAAATTTTCTTTCGGATAACATTACCTTTTGTCGATTGGAGCATCTTTGCGAGATAAAAGAAAAATTACGATCCACGCATTGAAATTTTTTTAAAGAAATTTTAAGTTTTTGAAGGCTGCACAAAAATATAATTTTCTCAAAAAGTATTCGTCGCATCGCAAACCTGATTGCAGATTTAAAATCCCCATCGAATTTTCTTTCGGATAACATTACCTTTTGTCGATTGGAACATCTTGGCGCGATATAAGAGAAATTACGATCCACGCATTGAATTTTTTTTTAAGAATTTTTAAGTTTTTGAAGGCTGCACAAAAATATCATTTTCTCAAAAAGTATCCATCGCATCGCAAAATGGATTGATTTGGAATCCTCATGAAATTTTCTTTCGGATAACATTACCTTTTGTCGATTGGAGCATCTTTGCGAGATAAAAGAAAAATTACGATCCACGCATTGAAATTTTTTTAAAGAAATTTTAAGTTTTTGAAGGCTGCACAAAAATATCATTTTCTCAAAAAGTATCCGTCGCATCGCAAAATGGATTGATTTGGAATCCTCATGGAATTTTCTTTCGGATAACATTATCGTTTGTCGATTAGAGCATCTTGGCGAGATAAAAGAAAAATTACGATCCACGCATTGAAATTTTTTTAAAGAAATTTTAAGTTTTTGAAGGCTGCACAAAAATATCATTTTCTCAAAAAGTATCCGTCGCATCGCAAAATGGATTGATTTGGAATCCTCATGAAATTTTCTTTCGGATAACATTAGCTTCTGTCGATTGGAGCATCTTGGCGAGATAAAAGAAAAATTACGATCCACGCATTGAAATTTTTTTTTAAAGAAATTTTAAGTTTTTGAAGGCTGCACAAAAATATCATTTTCTCAAAAAGTATCTGTCGCATCGCAAAACGGATTGCAGATTTGGAATCCTCATGGAATTTTCTTTCGGATAACATTAGCGTTTGTCGATTGGAGCATCTTGGCGAGATAAAAGAAAAATTACGATCCACGCACTGAAATTTTTTTTTGAGAAATTTTGAGTTTTTGAAGGCTGCACAAAAATATCATTTTCTCAAAAAGTATCCATCGCATCGCAAAAACTGATTGCAGATTTTGAATCCCCATGGAATTTTCTTTCGGATAACATTACCTTTTGTCGATTGGATCATCTTGGCGCGATATAAGAAAATTTACGATCCACGCATTGAATTTTTTTAAAGAAATTTTAAGTTTTTGAAAGCTGCACAAAAAAATCATTTTCTCAAAAAGTATCCATCGCATCGCAAAATGGATTGATTTGGAAACCTCATGAAATTTTCTTTCGGATAACATTACCTTTTGTCGATTGGAGCATCTTGGCGAGATAAAAGAAAAATTACGATCCACACATTGAAATTTTTTTTAAAGAAATTTTAAGTTTTTGAAGGCTGCACAAAAATATCATTTTCTCAAAAAGTATCCGTCGCATCGCAAAATGGATTGATTTTGAATCCCGATGGAATTTTCTTTCGGATAACATTACCTTTTGTCGATTGGATCATCTTGGCGCGATATAAGAAAAATTACGATCCACGCATTGAAATTTTTTTTAAAGAAATTTTAAGTTTTTGAAAGCTGCACAAAAATATCATTTTCTCAAAAAGTATCCGTCGCATCGCAAAATGGATTGATTTGGAATCCTCATGAAATTTTCTTTCGGATAACATTACCTTTCTTTCGGATAACATTACCTTTTGTCGATTGGATCATCTTGGCGCGATATAAGAAAAATTACGATCCACGCATTGAATTTTTTTAAAGAAATTTTAAGTTTTTGAAAGCTGCACAAAAAAATCATTTTCTCAAAAAGTATCCATCGCATCGCAAAATGGATTGATTTGGAATCCTCATGAAATTTTCTTTCGGATAACATTACCTTTTGTCGATTGGATCATCTTGGCGCGATATAAGAAAAATTACGATCCACGCATTGAATTTTTTTAAAGAAATTTTAAGTTTTTGAAGGCTGCACAAAAATATCATTTTCTCAAAAAGTATCCATCGCATCGCAAAATGGATTGATTTGGAATCCTCATGAAATTTTCTTTCGGATAACATTACCTTTTGTCGATTGGAGCATCTTTGCGAGATAAAAGAAAAATTACGATCCACGCATTGAAATTTTTTTAAAGAAATTTTAAGTTTTTGAAGGCTGCACAAAAATATCATTTTCTCAAAAAGTATCCGTCGCATCGCAAAAAGGATTGATTTGGAATCCTCATGAAATTTTCTTTCGGATAACATTAGCTTCTGTCGATTGGAGCATCTTGGCGAGATAAAAGAAAAATTACGATTCACGCGTTGAAATTTTTTTTAAAGAAATTTAAAGTTTTTGAAGGCTGCACAAAAATATCATTTTCTCAAAAAGTATCCGTCGCATCGCAAAACCGATTGCAGATTTAGAATCCCCATAGAATTTTCTTTTGGATGGCATTACCTTTTGTCGATTGGAACATCTTGGCGCGATATAAGAGAAATTACGATCCACGCATTGAATTTTTTTTAAAGAATTTTTAAGTTTTTGAAGGCTGCACAAAAATATCATTTTCTCAAAAAGTATCCATCGCATCGCAAAATGGATTGATTTGGAATCCTCATGAAATTTTCTTTCGGATAACATTACCTTTTGTCGATTGGAGCATCTTTGCGAGATAAAAGAAAAATTACGATCCACGCATTGAAATTTTTTTAAAGAAATTTTAAGTTTTTGAAGGCTGCACAAAAATATCATTTTCTCAAAAAGTATCCGTCGCATCGCAAAATGGATTGATTTGGAATCCTCATGAAATTTTCTTTCGGATAACATTAGCTTCTGTCGATTGGAGCATCTTGGCGAGATAAAAGAAAAATTACGATCCACGCATTGAAATTTTTTTTTAAAGAAATTTTAAGTTTTTGAAGGCTGCACAAAAATATCATTTTCTCAAAAAGTATCTGTCGCATCGCAAAACGGATTGCAGATTTGGAATCCTCATGGAATTTTCTTTCGGATAACATTAGCGTTTGTCGATTGGAGCATCTTGGCGAGATAAAAGAAAAATTACGATCCACGCACTGAAATTTTTGTTTGAGAAATTTTGAGTTTTTGAAGGCTGCACAAAAATATCATTTTCTCAAAAAGTATCCATCGCATCGCAAAAACTGATTGCAGATTTTGAATCCCCATGGAATTTTCTTTCGGATAACATTACCTTTTGTCGATTGGATCATCTTGGCGCGATATAAGAAAATTTACGATCCACGCATTGAATTTTTTTAAAGAAATTTTAAGTTTTTGAAGGCTGCACAAAAATATCATTTTCTCAAAAAGTATCCGTCGCATCGCAAAATGGATTGATTTGGAATCCTCATGAAATTTTCTTTCGGATAACATTACTTTTTGTCGATTGGAGCATCTTTGCGAGATAAAAGAAAAATTACGATCCACGCATTGAAATTTTTTTAAAGAAATTTTAAGTTTTTGAAGGCTGCACAAAAATATCATTTTCTCAAAAAGTATCCATCGCATCGCAAAACCGATGAATCCCCATGGAATTTTCTTTCGGATAACATTACCTTTTGTCGATTGGATCATCTTGGCGCGATATAAGAAAATTTACGATCCACGCATTGAATTTTTTTAAAGAAATTTTAAGTTTTTGAAAGCTGCACAAAAAAATCATTTTCTCAAAAAGTATCCATCGCATCGCAAAATGGATTGATTTGGAATCCTCATGAAATTTTTTTTCGGATAAAATTACCTTTTGTCGATTGGAGCATCTTGGCGCGATATAAGAAAAATTACGATCCACGAATAGAATTTTTTTTTTTTAAATTTTAAGTTTTTGAAGGCTGCACAAAAATATCATTTTCTCAAAAAGTATCCGTCGCATCGCAAAACGGATTGCAGATTTGGAATCCTCATGGAATTTTCTTTTGGATATCACTAGCTTCTGTCGATTGGAGCATCTTGGCGAGATAAAAGAAAAATTACGATCCACGCATTGAAATTTTTTTTAAAGAAATTTTAAGTTTTTGAAGGCTGCACAAAAATATAATTTTCTCAAAAAGTATCCGTCGCATTGCAAAACTGATTGCAGATTTAGAATAAGCATGGAATTTTCTTTTGGATAACATTACCTTTTGTCGATTGGAGCATCTTGGCGAGATAAAAGAAAAATTACGATCCACGCATTGAAATTTCTTTTAAAGAAATTTTAAGTTTTTGACGGCTGCACAAAAATATCATTTTCTCAAAAAGTATCCGTTGCATCGCAAAATGGATTGATTTGGAATCCTCATGAAATTTTCTTTCGGATAACATTACCTTTTGTCGATTGGAGCATCTTGGCGCGATATAAGAAAAATTACGATCCACGCATTGAATTTCTTTGTGAAATTTTAAGTTTTGACGGCTGCACAAAAATATCATTTTCTCAAAAAGTATCCGTCGCATCGCAAAATGGATTGATTTGGAATCCTCATGAAATTTTCTTTCGGATAACATTACTTTTTGTCGATTGGAGCATCTTGGCGAGATAAAAGAAAATTTACGATCCACGCATTGAATTTTTTTTTATGAAATTTTAATTTTTTGAAGGCTGCACAAAAATATCATTTTCTCAAAAAGTATCCATCGCATCGCAAAATGGATTGATTTCGAATCCTCATGAAATTTTCTTTCGGATAACATTACCTTTTGTCGATTGGAGCAAATTGGCGAGATAAAAGAAAAATTACGATCCACGCATTGAAATTTTTTTTAAAGAAATTTTAAGTTTTTGAAGGCTGCACAAAAATATCATTTTCTCAAAAAGTATCCGTCGCATCGCAAAATGGATTGATTTGGAATCCTCATGAAATTTTCTTTCGGATAAAATTACCTTTTGTCGATTGGAGCATCTTGGCGCGATATAAGAAAAATTACGATCCACGCATTGAATTTCTTTGTGAAATTTTAAGTTTTGACGGCTGCACAAAAATATCATTTTCTCAAAAAGTATCCGTCGCATCGCAAATTGGATTGATTTGGAATCCTCATGAAATTTTCTTTCGGATAACATTACTTTTTGTCGATTGGAGCATCTTGGCGAGATAAAAAAAAATTTACGATCCACGCATTGAATTTTTTTTTATGAAATTTTAATTTTTTGAAGGCTGCACAAAAATATCATTTTCTCAAAAAGTATCCATCGCATCGCAAAATGGATTGATTTGGAATCCTCATGAAATTTTCTTTCGGATAACATTACCTTTTGTCGATTGGAGCATCTTGGCGAGATAAAAGAAAAATTACGATCCACGCATTGAAATTTTTTTTAAAGAAATTTTAAGTTTTTGAAGGCTGCACAAAAATATCATTTTCTCAAAAAGTATCCGTCGCATCGCAAAATGGATTGATTTGGAATCCTCATGAAATTTTCTTTCGGATAAAATTACCTTTTGTCGATTGGAGCATCTTGGCGCGATATAAGAAAAATTACGATCCACGAATAGATTTTTTTTTTTTAATTTTAAGTTTTTGAAGGCTGCACAAAAATATCATTTTCTCAAAAAGTATCCGTCGCATCGCAAAACGGATTGCAGATTTGGAATCCTCATGGAATTTTCTTTCGGATAACATTAGCTTCTGTCGATTGGAGCATCTTGGCGAGATAAAAGAAAAATTACGATTAACGCATTGAAATTTCTTTTAAAGAAATTTTAAGTTTTTGACGGCTGCACAAAAATATCATTTTCTCAAAAAGTATCCGTCGCATAGCAAAATGGATTGATTTGGAATCCTCCTGAAATTTTCTTCCGGATAACATTACCTTTTTGTCGATTGGAGCATCTTGGCGCGATATAAGAAAAATTACGATCCACGCATTGAAATTTTTTTTAAAGAAATTTTAAGTTTTTGACGGCTGCACAAAAATATCATTTTCTCAAAAAGTATCCGTCGCATCGCAAAATGGATTGATTTGGAATCCTCATGAAATTTTCTTTCGGATAACATTACTTTTTGTCGATTGGAGCATCTTGGCGAGATAAAAGAAAAATTACGATCCACGCATTGATTTTTTTTTTATGAAATTCTAATTTTTTGAAGGCTGCACAAAAATATCATTTTCTCAAAAAGTATCGGTCGCATCGCAAAACTGATTGCAGATTTAGAATCCCCATGGAATTTTCTTTTGGATGGCATTACCTTTTGTCGATTGGAGCATCTTGGCGCGATATAAGAAAAATTACGATCCACGAATAGAATTTTTTTTTTTAAATTTTAAGTTTTTGAAGGCTGCACAAAAATATCATTTTCTCAAAAAGTATCCGTCGTATCGCAAAACTGATTGCAGATTTAGAATCCCCATGGAATTTTCTTTCGGATAACATTACCACTTGTAGATTGGAGCATCTTGGCGCGATATAAGAAAAATTAAGATCCACGCATTGAATTTCTTTATGAAATTTTAAGTTTTGACGGCTGCACAAAAATATCATTTTCTCAAAAAGTATCCGTCGCATCGCAAAATGGATTGATTTGGAATCCTCATGAAATTTTCTTTCGGATAACATTACTTTTTGTCGATTGGAGCATCTTGGCGAGATGAAAAAAAATTTACGATCCACGCATTGAATTTTTTTTTTATGAAATTTTAATTTTTTGAAGGCTTCACAAAAATATCATTTTCTCAAAAAGTATCCATCGCATCGCAAAATGGATTGATTTGGAATCCTCATGAAATTTTCTTTCGGACAACATTACCTTTTGTCGATTGGAGCATCTTGGCGAGATAAAAGAAAAATTACGATCCACGCATTGAAATTTTTTTTAAAGAAATTTTAAGTTTTTGAAGGCTGCACAAAAATATCATTTTCTCAAAAAGTATCCGTCGCATCGCAAAACGGATTGCAGATTTGGAATCCTCATGAAATTTTCTTTCGGATAACAATAGCTCCTGTCGATTGGAGCATCTTGGCGAGATGAAAGAAAAATTACGATCCACGCATTGAAATTTTTTTTAAAGAAATTTTTAGTTTTTAAAGGCTGCACAAAAATATAATTTTCTCAAAAAGTATCCGTCGCATTGCAAAACTGATTGCAGATTTAGAATTCCCATGGAATTTCCTTTTGGATAACATTACCTTTTGTCGATTGGAGCATCTTGGCGAGATAAAAGAAAAATTACGATCCACGCATTGAAATTTCTTTTAAAGAAATTTTAAGTTTTTGAAGGCTGCACAAAAATATCATTTCCTCAAAAAGTATCCGTCGCATCTTAAAACTGATTGCAGATTGAGAATCCCCATGAAATTTTCTTTTGGATGGCATTGCCTTTTGTGGATTGGAGCATCTTGGCGCGATATAAGAAAAATTACGATCCACGCATTGAAATTTTTTTTAAAGAAATTTTAATTTTTTGAAGGCTGCACAAAAATATCATTTTCTCAAAAAGTATCCGTCGCATCGCAAAATGGATTGATTTGGAATCCTCATGAAATTTTCTTTCGGATAACATTACCTTTTGTCGATTGGAGCATCTTGGCGCGATATAAGAAAAATTACGATCCACGAATAGAATTTTTTTTTTTAAATTTTAAGTTTTTAAAGGCTGCACAAAAATATCATTTTCTCAAAAAGTATCCGTCGCATCGCAAAACTGATTGCAGATTTAGAATCCCCATGGAATTTTCTTTTTGATAACATTACCTTTTGTCGATTGGAGCATCTTGGCGAGATAAAAGAAAAATTACGATCCACGCATTGAAATTTCTTTTAAAGAAATTTTAAGTTTTTGAAGGCTGCACAAAAATATCATTTTCTCAAAAAGTATCCGTCGCATCGCAAAATGGATTGATTTGGAATCCTCATGAAATTTTCTTTCGGATAACATTACCTTTTGTCGATTGGAGCATCTTGGCGCGATATAAGAAAAATTACGATCCACGAATAGAATTTTTTTTTAAATTTTAAGTTTTTGAAGGCTGCACAAAAATATAATTTTCTCAAAAAGTATCCGTCGCATCGCAAAACTGATTGCAGATTTAGAATCCCCATGGAATTTTCTTTTGGATAACATTACCTTTTGTCGATTGGAGCATCTTGGCGAGATAAAAGAAAAATTACGATCCACGCATTGAAATTTCTTTTAAAGAAATTTTAAGTTTTTGAAGGCACGAAAATATCATTTTCTCAAAAAGTATCCGTCGCATAGCAAAATAGATTGATTTGGAATCCTCCTGACATTTTCTTTCGGATAACATTACCTTTTTGTCGATTGGAGCATCTTGGCGCGATATAAGAAAAATTACGATCCACGCATTGGTTTTTTTACAGAAATTTTAAGTTTTTGAAGGCTGCACAAAAATATCATTTTCTCAAAAAGTATCTGTCGCATCGCAAAAGGGATTGCAGATTTGGAATCCTCATGGAATTTTCTTTTGGATAACATTACCTTTTGTCGATTGGAGCATCTTGGCGAGATAAAAGAAAAATTACGATCCACGCATTGAAATTTCTTTTAAAGAAATTTTAAATTTTTGAAGGCTGCACAAAAATATCATTTTCTCAAAAAGTATCCGTCGCATAGCAAAATGGATTGATTTGGAATCCTCCTGAAATTTTCTTTCGGATAACATTACCTTTTGTCGATTGGAGCATCTTGGCGAGATAAAAGAAAAATTACGATCGAATGGATTGATTTGGAATCCTCATGAAATTTTCTTTCGGATAATATTACCCTTTGTCGATTGGAGCATCTTGGCGAGATAAAAGAAAAATTACGATCCACGCATTGATTTTTTTTTTATGAAATTTTAATTTTTTGAAGGCTGCACAAAAATATCATTTTCTCAAAAAGTATTCGTCGCATCGCAAAACTGATTGCAGATTTAGAATCCCCATGGAATTTTCTTTTGGATGGCATTACCTTTTGTCGATTGGAGCATCTTGGCGCGATATAAGAAAAATTACGATCCACGAATAGAATTTTTTTTTTTAAATTTTAAGTTTTTGAAGGCTGCACAAAAATATCATTTTCTCAAAAAGTATCCGTCGCATAGCAAAATGGATTGATTTGGAATCCTCCTGAAATTTTTTTTCGGATAACATTACCTTTTTGTCGATTGGAGCATCTTGGCGCGATATAAGAAAAATTACGATCCACGCATTGATTTTTTTACAGAAATTTTAAGTTTTTGAAGGCTGCACAAAAATATCATTTCCTCAAAAAGTATCCGTCGCATCGCAAAACTGATGGCAGATTTAGAATCCCCATGGAATTTTCTTTTAGATGGCATAGCCTTTTGTGGATTGGAGCATCTTGGCGCGATATAAGAAAAATTACGATCCACGCATTGAAATTTTTTTTAAAGAAATTTTAATTTTTTGAAGGCTGCACAAAAATATCATTTTCTCAAAAAGTATCCGTCGCATCGCAAAATGGATTGATTTGGAATCCTCATGAAATTTTCTTTCGGATAACATTACCTTTTGTCGATTGGAGCATCTTAACGAGATAAAAGAAAAATTACGATCGAATGGATTGATTTGGAATCCTCATGAAATTTTCTTTCGGATAATATTACCCTTTGTCGATTGGAGCATCTTGGCGAGATAAAAAAAAAATTACGATCCACGCATTGAAATTTTTTTTAAAGAAATTTTAAGTTTTTGAAGGCTGCACAAAAATATCATTTTCTCAAAAAGTATCCGTCGCATCGCAAAACGGATTGCAGATTTGGAATCCTCATGTAATTTTCTTTCGGATAACATTAGCTCCTGTCGATTGGAGCATCTTGGCGAGATGAAAGAAAAATTACGATCCACGCATTGAAATTTTTTTTAAAGAAATTTTAAGTTTTTAAAGGCTGCACAAAAATATAATTTTCTCAAAAAGTATCCGTCGCATTGCAAAACTGATTGCAGATTTAGAATTCCCATGGAATTTCCTTTTGGATAACATTACCTTTTGTCGATTGGAGCATCTTGGCGAGATAAAAGAAAAATTACGATCCACGCATTGAAATTTCTTTTAAAGAAATTTTAAGTTTTTGAAGGCTGCACAAAAATATCATTTTCTCAAAAAGTATCCGTCGCATCGCAAAACGGATTGCAGATTTGGAATCCTCATGGAATTTTCTTTCGGATAACATTACCTTTTGTCGATTGGAGCATCTTGGCGAGATAAAAGAAAAATTACGATTAACGAATAGAATTTTTTATTTTAAATTTTAAGTTTTTGAAGGCTGCACAAAAATATCATTTTCTCAAAAAGTATCCGTCGCATTGCAAAACTGATTGCAGATTTGGAATAAACATGGAATTTTCTTTTGGATAACATTACCTTTTGTCGATTGGAGCATCTTGGCGACATAAAAGAAAAAATACGATCCACGCATTGAAATTTCTTTTAAAGAAATTTTAAGTTTTTGAAGGCTGCACAAAAATATCATTTTCTCTAAAAGTATCCGTCGCAAAGCAAAATGGATTGATTTGGAATCCTCCTGAAATTTTCTTTCGGATAACATTACCTTTTTGTCGATTGGAGCATCTTGGCGCGATATAAGAAAAATTACGATCCACGCATTGAGTTTTTTACAGAAATTTTAAGTTTTTGAAGGCTGCACAAAAATATCATTTCCTCAAAAAGTATCCGTCGCATCTTAAAACTGATTGCAGATTTAGAATCCCCATGAAATTTTCTTTTGGATGGCATTGCCTTTTGTGGATTGGAGCATCTTGGCGCGATATAAGAAAAATTACGATCCACGCATTGAAATTTTTTTTAAAGAAATTTTAATTTTTTGAAGGCTGCACAAAAATATCATTTTCTCAAAAAGTATCCGTCGCATCGCAAAATGGATTGATTTGGAATCCTCATGAAATTTTCTTTCGGATAACATTACCTTTTGTCGATTGGAGCATCTTGGCGCGATATAAGAAAAATTACGATCCACGAATAGAATTTTTTTTTTTTAAATTTTAAGTTTTTGAAGGCTGCACAAAAATATCATTTTCTCAAAAAGTATCCGTCGCATTGCAAAACTGATTGCAGATTTAGAATAAACATGGAATTTTCTTTTGGATAACATTACCTTTTGTCGATTGGAGCATCTTGGCGACATAAAAGAAAAAATACGATCCACGCATTGAAATTTCTTTTAAAGAAATTTTAAAATTTTGAAGGCTGCACAAAAATATCATTTTCTCTAAAAGTATCCGTCGCAAAGCAAAATGGATTGATTTGGAATCCTCCTGAAATTTTCTTTCGGATAACATTACCTTTTTGTCGATTGGAGCATCTTGGCGCGATATAAGAAAAATTACGATCCACGCATTGATTTTTTTACAGAAATTTTAAGTTTTTGAAGGCTGCACAAAAATATCATTTCCTCAAAAAGTATCCGTCGCATCTTAAAACTGATTGCAGATTTAGAATCCCCATGAAATTTTCTTTTGGATGGCATTGCCTTTTGTGGATTGGAGCATCTTGGCGCGATATAAGAAAAATTACGATCCACGCATTGAAATTTTTTTTAAAGAAATTTTAATTTTTTGAAGGCTGCACAAAAATATCATTTTCTCAAAAAGTATCCGTCGCATCGCAAAATGGATTGATTTGGAATCCTCATGAAATTTTCTTTCGGATAACATTACCTTTTGTCGATTGGAGCATCTTAACGAGATAAAAGAAAAATTACGATCGAATGGATTGATTTGGAATCCTCATGAAATTTTCTTTCGGATAATATTACCCTTTGTCGATTGGAGCATCTTGGCGAGATAAAAAAAAAATTACGATCCACGCATTGAAATTTTTTTTAAAGAAATTTTAAGTTTTTGAAGGCTGCACAAAAATATCATTTTCTCAAAAAGTATCCGTCGCATCGCAAAACGGATTGCAGATTTGGAATCCTCATGTAATTTTCTTTCGGATAACATTAGCTCCTGTCGATTGGAGCATCTTGGCGAAATGAAAGAAAAATTACGATCCACGCATTGAAATTTTTTTTAAAGAAATTTTAAGTTTTTAAAGGCTGCACAAAAATATAATTTTCTCAAAAAGTATCCGTCGCATTGCAAAACTGATTGCAGATTTAGAATTCCCATGGAATTTCCTTTTGGATAACATTACCTTTTGTCGATTGGAGCATCTTGGCGAGATAAAAGAAAAATTACGATCCACGCATTGAAATTTCTTTTAAAGAAATTTTAAGTTTTTGAAGGCTGCACAAAAATATCATTTTCTCAAAAAGTATCCGTCGCATCGCAAAACGGATTGCAGATTTGGAATCCTCATGGAATTTTCTTTCGGATAACATTACCTTTTGTCGATTGGAGCATCTTTGCGAGATAAAAGAAAAATTACGATCCACGCATTGAAATTTTTTTAAAGAAATTTTAAGTTTTTGAAGGCTGCACAAAAATATCATTTTCTCAAAAAGTATCCGTCGCATCGCAAAACTAATTGCAGATTTAGAATCCCCATAGAATTTTCTTTCGGATAACATTACCTTTTGTCGATTGGAGCATCTTGGCGACATAAAAGAAAAAATACGATCCACGCATTGAAATTTCTTTTAAAGAAATTTTAAGTTTTTGAAGGCTGCACAAAAATATCATTTTCTCCAAAAGTATCCGTCGCAAAGCAAAATGGATTGATTTGGAATCCTCCTGAAATTTTCTTTCGGATAACATTACCTTTTTGTCGATTGGAGCATCTTGGCGCGATATAAGAAAAATTACGATCCACGCATTGATTTTTTTACAGAAATTTTAAGTTTTTGAAGGCTGCACAAAAATATCATTTCCTCAAAAAGTATCCGTCGCATCTTAAAACTGATTGCAGATTTAGAATCCCCATGAAATTTTCTTTTGGATGGCATTGCCTTTTGTGGATTGGAGCATCTTGGCGCGATATAAGAAAAATTACGATCCACGCATTGAAATATTTTTTAAAGAAATTTTAATTTTTTGAAGGCTGCACAAAAATATCATTTTCTCAAAAAGTATCCGTCGCATCGCAAAATGGATTGATTTGGAATCCTCATGAAATTTTCTTTCGGATAACATTACCTTTTGTCGATTGGAGCATCTTGGCGCGATATAAGAAAAATTACGATCCACGAATAGAATTTTTTTTTTTAAATTTTAAGTTTTTGAAGGCTGCACAAAAATATCATTTTCTCAAAAAGTATCCGTCGCATTGCAAAACTGATTGCAGATTTAGAATAAACATGGAATTTTCTTTTGGATAACATTACCTTTTGTCGATTGGAGCATCTTGGCGACATAAAAGAAAAAATACGATCCACGCATTGAAATTTCTTTTAAAGAAATTTTAAGTTTTTGAAGGCTGCACAAAAATATCATTTTCTCTAAAAGTATCCGTCGCAAAGCAAAATGGATTGATTTGGAATCCTCCTGAAATTTTCTTTCGGATAACATTACCTTTTTGTCGATTGGAGCATCTTGGCGCGATATAAGAAAAATTACGATCCACGCATTGATTTTTTTACAGAAATTTTAAGTTTTTGAAGGCTGCACAAAAATATCATTTCCTCAAAAAGTATCCGTCGCATCTTAAAACTGATTGCAGATTTAGAATCCCCATGAAATTTTCTTTTGGATGGCATTGCCTTTTGTGGATTGGAGCATCTTGGCGCGATATAAGAAAAATTACGATCCACGCATTGAAATTTTTTTTAAAGAAATTTTAATTTTTTGAAGGCTGCACAAAAATATCATTTTCTCAAAAAGTATCCGTCGCATCGCAAAATGGATTGATTTGGAATCCTCATGAAATTTTCTTTCGGATAACATTACCTTTTGTGGATTGGAGCATCTTGGCGCGATATAAGAAAAATTACGATCCACGAATAGAATTTTTTTTTTTTAAATTTTAAGTTTTTGAAGGCTGCACAAAAATATCATTTTCTCAAAAAGTATCCGTCGCATTGCAAAACTGATTGCAGATTTAGAATAAACATGGAATTTTCTTTTGGATAACATTACCTTTTGTCGATTGGAGCATCTTGGCGACATAAAAGAAAAAATACGATCCACGCATTGAAATTTCTTTTAAAGAAATTTTAAGTTTTTGAAGGCTGCACAAAAATATCATTTTCTCTAAAAGTATCCGTCGCAAAGCAAAATGGATTGATTTGGAATCCTCCTGAAATTTTCTTTCGGATAACATTACCTTTTTGTCGATTGGAGCATCTTGGCGCGATATAAGAAAAATTACGATCCACGCATTGATTTTTTTACAGAAATTTTAAGTTTTTGAAGGCTGCACAAAAATATCATTTCCTCAAAAAGTATCCGTCGCATCTTAAAACTGATTGCAGATTTAGAATCCCCATGAAATTTTCTTTTGGATGGCATTGCCTTTTGTGGATTGGAGCATCTTGGCGCGATATAAGAAAAATTACGATCCACGCATTGAAATTTTTTTTAAAGAAATTTTAATTTTTTGAAGGCTGCACAAAAATATCATTTTCTCAAAAAGTATCCGTCGCATCGCAAAATGGATTGATTTGGAATCCTCATGAAATTTTCTTTCGGATAACATTACCTTTTGTCGATTGGAGCATCTTAACGAGATAAAAGAAAAATTACGATCGAATGGATTGATTTGGAATCCTCATGAAATTTTCTTTCGGATAATATTACCCTTTGTCGATTGGAGCATCTTGGCGAGATAAAAAAAAAATTACGATCCACGCATTGAAATTTTTTTTAAAGAAATTTTAAGTTTTTGAAGGCTGCACAAAAATATCATTTTCTCAAAAAGTATCCGTCGCATCGCAAAACGGATTGCAGATTTGGAATCCTCATGTAATTTTCTTTCGGATAACATTAGCTCCTGTCGATTGGAGCATCTTGGCGAGATGAAAGAAAAATTACGATCCACGCATTGAAATTTTTTTTAAAGAAATTTTAAGTTTTTAAAGGCTGCACAAAAATATAATTTTCTCAAAAAGTATCCGTCGCATTGCAAAACTGATTGCAGATTTAGAATTCCCATGGAATTTCCTTTTGGATAACATTACCTTTTGTCGATTGGAGCATCTTGGCGAGATAAAAGAAAAATTACGATCCACGCATTGAAATTTCTTTTAAAGAAATTTTAAGTTTTTGAAGGCTGCACAAAAATATCATTTTCTCAAAAAGTATCCGTCGCATCGCAAAACGGATTGCAGATTTGGAATCCTCATGGAATTTTCTTTCGGATAACATTACCTTTTGTCGATTGGAGCATCTTTGCGAGATAAAAGAAAAATTACGATCCACGCATTGAAATTTTTTTAAAGAAATTTTAAGTTTTTGAAGGCTGCACAAAAATATCATTTTCTCAAAAAGTATCCGTCGCATCGCAAAACTAATTGCAGATTTAGAATCCCCATGGAATTTTCTTTCGGATAACATTACCTTTTGTCGATTGGAGCATCTTGGCGACATAAAAGAAAAAATACGATCCACGCATTGAAATTTCTTTTAAAGAAATTTTAAGTTTTTGAAGGCTGCACAAAAATATCATTTTCTCCAAAAGTATCCGTCGCAAAGCAAAATGGATTGATTTGGAATCCTCCTGAAATTTTCTTTCGGATAACATTACCTTTTTGTCGATTGGAGCATCTTGGCGCGATATAAGAAAAATTACGATCCACGCATTGATTTTTTTACAGAAATTTTAAGTTTTTGAAGGCTGCACAAAAATATCATTTCCTCAAAAAGTATCCGTCGCATCTTAAAACTGATTGCAGATTTAGAATCCCCATGAAATTTTCTTTTGGATAGCATTGCCTTTTGTGGATTGGAGCATCTTGGCGCGATATAAGAAAAATTACGATCCACGCATTGAAATATTTTTTAAAGAAATTTTAATTTTTTGAAGGCTGCACAAAAATATCATTTTCTCAAAAAGTATCCGTCGCATCGCAAAATGGATTGATTTGGAATCCTCATGAAATTTTCTTTCGGATAACATTACCTTTTGTCGATTGGAGCATCTTGGCGCGATATAAGAAAAATTACGATCCACGAATAGAATTTTTTTTTTTAAATTGTAAGTTTTTGAAGGCTGCACAAAAATATCATTTTCTCAAAAAGTATCCGTCGCATTGCAAAACTGATTGCAGATTTAAAATAAACATGGAATTTTCTTTTGGATAACATTACCTTTTGTCGATTGGAGCATCTTGGCGACATAAAAGAAAAAATACGATCCACGCATTGAAATTTCTTTTAAAGAAATTTTAAGTTTTTGAAGGCTGCACAAAAATATCATTTTCTCTAAAAGTATCCGTCGCAAAGCAAAATGGATTGATTTGGAATCCTCCTGAAATTTTCTTTCGGATAACATTACCTTTTTGTCGATTGGAGCATCTTGGCGCGATATAAGAAAAATTACGATCCACGCATTGATTTTTTTACAGAAATTTTAAGTTTTTGAAGGCTGCACAAAAATATCATTTCCTCAAAAAGTATCCGTCGCATCTTAAAACTGATTGCAGATTTAGAATCCCCATGAAATTTTCTTTTGGATGGCATTGCCTTTTGTGGATTGGAGCATCTTGGCGCGATATAAGAAAAATTACGATCCACGCATTGAAATTTTTTTTAAAGAAATTTTAATTTTTTGAAGGCTGCACAAAAATATCATTTTCTCAAAAAGTATCCGTCGCATCGCAAAATGGATTGATTTGGAATCCTCATGAAATTTTCTTTCGGATAACATTACCTTTTGTCGATTGGAGCATCTTAACGAGATAAAAGAAAAATTACGATCGAATGGATTGATTTGGAATCCTCATGAAATTTTCTTTCGGATAATATTACCCTTTGTCGATTGGAGCATCTTGGCGAGATAAAAAAAAAATTACGATCCACGCATTGAAATTTTTTTTAAAGAAATTTTAAGTTTTTGAAGGCTGCACAAAAATATCATTTTCTCAAAAAGTATCCGTCGCATCGCAAAACGGATTGCAGATTTGGAATCCTCATGTAATTTTCTTTCGGATAACATTAGCTCCTGTCGATTGGAGCATCTTGGCGAGATGAAAGAAAAATTACGATCCACGCATTGAAATTTTTTTTAAAGAAATTTTAAGTTTTTAAAGGCTGCACAAAAATATAATTTTCTCAAAAAGTATCCGTCGCATTGCAAAACTGATTGCAGATTTAGAATTCCCATGGAATTTCCTTTTGGATAACATTACCTTTTGTCGATTGGAGCATCTTGGCGAGATAAAAGAAAAATTACGATCCACGCATTGAAATTTCTTTTAAAGAAATTTTAAGTTTTTGAAGGCTGCACAAAAATATCATTTTCTCAAAAAGTATCCGTCGCATCGCAAAACGGATTGCAGATTTGGAATCCTCATGGAATTTTCTTTCGGATAACATTACCTTTTGTCGATTGGAGCATCTTTGCGAGATAAAAGAAAAATTACGATCCACGCATTGAAATTTTTTTAAAGAAATTTTAAGTTTTTGAAGGCTGCACAAAAATATCATTTTCTCAAAAAGTATCCGTCGCATCGCAAAACTAATTGCAGATTTAGAATCCCCATGGAATTTTCTTTCGGATAACATTACCTTTTGTCGATTGGAGCATCTTGGCGACATAAAAGAAAAAATACGATCCACGCATTGAAATTTCTTTTAAAGAAATTTTAAGTTTTTGAAGGCTGCACAAAAATATCATTTTCTCTAAAAGTATCCGTCGCAAAGCAAAATGGATTGATTTGGAATCCTCCTGAAATTTTCTTTCGGATAACATTACCTTTTTGTCGATTGGAGCATCTTGGCGCGATATAAGAAAAATTACGATCCACGCATTGATTTTTTTACAGAAATTTTAAGTTTTTGAAGGCTGCACAAAAATATCATTTCCTCAAAAAGTATCCGTCGCATCTTAAAACTGATTGCAGATTTAGAATCCCCATGAAATTTTCTTTTGGATGGCATTGCCTTTTGTGGATTGGAGCATCTTGGCGCGATATAAGAAAAATTACGATCCACGCATTGAAATTTTTTTTAAAGAAATTTTAAGTTTTTGAAGGCTGCACAAAAATATCATTTTCTCAAAAAGTATCCGTCGCATCGCAAAATGGATTGATTTGGAATCCTCATGAAATTTTCTTTCGGATAACATTACCTTTTGTCGATTGGAGCATCTTGGCGCGATATAAGAAAAATTACGATCCACGAATAGAATTTTTTTTTTTAAATTTTAAGTTTTTGAAGGCTGCACAAAAATATCATTTTCTCAAAAAGTATCCGTCGCATCGCAAAATGGATTGATTTGGAATCCTCATGAAATTTTCTTTCGGATAACATTACCTTTTGTCGATTGGAGCATCTTGGCGACATAAAAGAAAAAATACGATCCACGCATTGAAATTTCTTTTAAAGAAATTTTAAGTTTTTGAAGGCTGCACAAAAATATCATTTTCTCTAAAAGTATCCGTCGCAAAGCAAAATGGATTGATTTGGAATCCTCCTGAAATTTTCTTTCGGATAACATTACCTTTTTGTCGATTGGAGCATCTTGGCGCGATATAAGAAAAATTACGATCCACGCATTGATTTTTTTACAGAAATTTTAAGTTTTTGAAGGCTGCACAAAAATATCATTTCCTCAAAAAGTATGCGTCGCATCTTAAAACTGATTGCAGATTTAGAATCCCCATGAAATTTTCTTTTGGATGGCATTGCCTTTTGTGGATTGGAGCATCTTGGCGCGATATAAGAAAAATTACGATCCACGCATTGAAATTTTTTTTAAAGAAATTTTAATTTTTTGAAGGCTGCACAAAAATATCATTTTCTCAAAAAGTATCCGTCGCATCGCAAAATGGATTGATTTGGAATCCTCATGAAATTTTCTTTCGGATAACATTACCTTTTGTCGATTGGAGCATCTTAACGAGATAAAAGAAAAATTACGATCGAATGGATTGATTTGGAATCCTCATGAAATTTTCTTTCGGATAATATTACCCTTTGTCGATTGGAGCATCTTGGCGAGATAAAAAAAAAATTACGATCCACGCATTGAAATTTTTTTTAAAGAAATTTTAAGTTTTTGAAGGCTGCACAAAAATATCATTTTCTCAAAAAGTATCCGTCGCATCGCAAAACGGATTGCAGATTTGGAATCCTCATGTAATTTTCTTTCGGATAACATTAGCTCCTGTCGATTGGAGCATCTTGGCGAGATGAAAGAAAAATTACGATCCACGCATTGAAATTTTTTTTAAAGAAATTTTAAGTTTTTAAAGGCTGCACAAAAATATAATTTTCTCAAAAAGTATCCGTCGCATTGCAAAACTCATTGCAGATTTAGAATTCCCATCGAATTTCCTTTTGGATAACATTACCTTTTGTCGATTGGAGCATCTTGGCGAGATAAAAGAAAAATTACGATCCACGCATTGAAATTTCTTTTAAAGAAATTTTAAGTTTTTGAAGGCTGCACAAAAATATCATTTTCTCAAAAAGTATCCGTCGCATCGCAAAACGGATTGCAGATTTGGAATCCTCATGGAATTTTCTTTCGGATAACATTACCTTTTGTCGATTGGAGCATCTTTGCGAGATAAAAGAAAAATTACGATCCACGCATTGAAATTTTTTTAAAGAAATTTTAAGTTTTTGAAGGCTGCACAAAAATATCATTTTCTCAAAAAGTATCCGTCGCATCGCAAAACTAATTGCAGATTTAGAATCCCCATGGAATTTTCTTTCGGATAACATTACCTTTTGTCGATTGGAGCATCTTGGCGACATAAAAGAAAAAATACGATCCACGCATTGAAATTTCTTTTAAATAAATTTTAAGTTTTTGAAGGCTGCACAAAAATATCATTTTCTCTAAAAGTATCCGTCGCAAAGCAAAATGGATTGATTTGGAATCCTCCTGAAATTTTCTTTCGGATAACATTACCTTTTTGTCGATTGGAGCATCTTGGCGCGATATAAGAAAAATTACGATCCACGCATTGATTTTTTTACAGAAATTTTAAGTTTTTGAAGGCTGCACAAAAATATCATTTTCTCAAAAAGTATCCGTCGCATCTTAAAACTGATTGCAGATTTAGAATCCCCATGAAATTTTCTTTTGGATGGCATTGCCTTTTGTGGATTGGAGCATCTTGGCGCGATATAAGAAAAATTACGATCCACGCATTGAAATTTTTTTTAAAGAAATTTTAAGTTTTTGAAGGCTGCACAAAAATATCATTTTCTCAAAAAGTATCCGTCGCATCGCAAAATGGATTGATTTGGAATCCTCATGAAATTTTCTTTCGGATAACATTACCTTTTGTCGATTGGAGCATCTTGGCGCGATATAAGAAAAATTACGATCCACGAATAGAATTTTTTTTTTTAAATTTTAAGTTTTTGAAGGCTGCACAAAAATATCATTTTCTCAAAAAGTATCCGTCGCATCGCAAAATGGATTGATTTGGAATCCTCATGAAATTTTCTTTCGGATAACATTACCTTTTGTCGATTGGAGCATCTTGGCGCGATATAAGAAAAATTACGATCCACGAATAGAATTTTTTTTTTAAATTTTAAGTTTTTGAAGGCTGCACAAAAATAAAATTTTCTCAAAAAGTATCCGTCGCATCGGAAAACTGATTGCAGATTTAGAATCCCCATGGAATTTTCTTTTGGATAACATTACCTTTTGTCGATTGGAGCATCTTGGCGAGATAAAAGAAAAATTACGATCCACGCATTGAAATTTCTTTTAAAGAAATTTTAAGTTTTTGAAGGCTGCACGAAAATATCATTTTCTCAAAAAGTATCCGTCGCATAGCAAAATGGATTGATTTGGAATCCTCCTGACATTTTCTTTCGGATAACATTACCTTTTTGTCGATTGGAGCATCTTGGCGCGATATAAGAAAAATTACGATCCACGCATTGATTTTTTTACAGAAATTTTAAGTTTTTGAAGGCTGCACAAAAATATCATTTCCTCAAAAAGTATCCGTCGCATCTTAAAACTGATTGCAGATTTAGAATCCCCATGAAATTTTCTTTTGGATGGCATTGCCTTTTGTGGATTGGAGCATCTTGGCGCGATATAAGAAAAATTACGATCCACGCATTGAAATTTTTTTTAAAGAAATTTTAATTTTTTGAAGGCTGCACAAAAATATCATTTTCTCAAAAAGTATCCGTCGCATCGCAAAATGGATTGATTTGGAATCCTCATGAAATTTTCTTTCGGATAACATTACCTTTTGTCGATTGGAGCATCTTAACGAGATAAAAGAAAAATTACGATCGAATGGATTGATTTGGAATCCTCATGAAATTTTCTTTCGGATAATATTACCCTTTGTCGATTGGAGCATCTTAGCGAGATAAAAAAAAAATTACGATCCACGCATTGAAATTTTTTTTAAAGAAATTTTAAGTTTTTGAAGGCTGCACAAAAATATCATTTTCTCAAAAAGTATCCGTCGCATCGCAAAACGGATTGCAGATTTGGAATCCTCATGTAATTTTCTTTCGGATAACATTAGCTCCTGTCGATTGGAGCATCTTGGCGAGATGAAAGAAAAATTACGATCCACGCATTGAAATTTTTTTTAAAGAAATTTTAAGTTTTTAAAGGCTGCACAAAAATATAATTTTCTCAAAAAGTATCCGTCGCATTGCAAAACTGATTGCAGATTTAGAATTCCCATGGAATTTCCTTTTGGATAACATTACCTTTTGTCGATTGGAGCATCTTGGCGAGATAAAAGAAAAATTACGATCCACGCATTGAAATTTCTTTTAAAGAAATTTTAAGTTTTTGAAGGCTGCACAAAAATATCATTTTCTCAAAAAGTATCCGTCGCATCGCAAAACGGATTGCAGATTTGGAATCCTCATGGAATTTTCTTTCGGATAACATTACCTTTTGTCGATTGGAGCATCTTTGCGAGATAAAAGAAAAATTACGATCCACGCATTGAAATTTTTTTAAAGAAATTTTAAGTTTTTGAAGGCTGCACAAAAATATCATTTTCTCAAAAAGTATCCGTCGCATCGCAAAACGGATTGCAGATTTGGAATCCTCATGGAATTTTCCTTCGGATAACATTACCTTTTGTCGATTGGAGCATCTTGGCGACATAAAAGAAAAAATACGATCCACGCATTGAAATTTCTTTTAAAGAAATTTTAAGTTTTTGAAGGCTGCACAAAAATATCATTTTCTCTAAAAGTATCCGTCGCAAAGCAAAATGGATTGATTTGGAATCCTCCTGAAATTTTCTTTCGGATAACATTACCTTTTTGTCGATTGGAGCATCTTGGCGCGATATAAGAAAAATTACGATCCACGCATTGATTTTTTTACAGAAATTTTAAGTTTTTGAAGGCTGCACAAAAATATCATTTCCTCAAAAAGTATCCGTCGCATCTTAAAACTGATTGCAGATTTAGAATCCCCATGAAATTTTCTTTTGGATGGCATTGCCTTTTGTGGATTGGAGCATCTTGGCGCGATATAAGAAAAATTACGATCCACGCATTGAAATTTCTTTTAAAGAAATTTTAAGTTTTTGAAGGCTGCACGAAAATATCATTTTCTCAAAAAGTATCCGTCGCATCGCAAAACTGATTGCAGATTTAGAATCCAAATGGAATTTTCTTTTGGATAACATTACCTTTTGTCGATTGGAGCATCTTGGCGAGATAAAAGAAAAATTACGATCCACGCATTGAAATTTCTTTTAAAGAAATTTTAAGTTTTTGAAGGCTGCACGAAAATATCATTTTCTCAAAAAGTATCCGTCGCATAGCAAAATGGATTGATTTGGAATCCTCCTGACATTTTCTTTCGGATAACATTACCTTTTTGTCGATTGGAGCATCTTGGCGCGATATAAGAAAAATTACGATCCACGCATTGGTTTTTTTACAGAAATTTTAAGTTTTTGAAGGCTGCACAAAAATATCATTTTCTCAAAAAGTATCTGTCGCATCGCAAAACGGATTGCAGATTTGGAATCCTCATGGAATTTTCTTTTGGATAACATTACCTTTTGTCGATTGGAGCATCTTGGCGAGATAAAAGAAAAATTACGATCCACGCGTTGAAATTTTTTTTAAAGAAATTTAAAGTTTTTGAAGGCTGCACAAAAATATCATTTTCTCAAAAAGTATCCGTCGCATCGCAAAATGGATTGATTTGGAATCCTCATGAAATTTTCTTTCGGATAACATTACCTTTTGTCGATTGGAGCATCTTAACGAGATAAAAGAAAAATTACGATCGAATGGATTGATTTGGAATCCTCATGAAATTTTCTTTCGGATAATATTACCCTTTGTCGATTGGAGCATCTTGGCGACATAAAAGAAAAAATTACGATCCACGCATTGAAATTTTTTTTAAAGAAATTTTAAGTTTTTGAAGGCTGCACAAAAATATCATTTTCTCAAAAAGTATCCGTCGCATCGCAAAATGGATTGATTTGGAATCCTCATGAAATTTTCTTTCGGATAACATTACCTTTTGTCGATTGGAGCATCTTAACGAGATAAAAGAAAAATTACGATCGAATGGATTGATTTGGAATCCTCATGAAATTTTCTTTCGGATAATATTACCCTTTGTCGATTGGAGCATCTTGGCGAGATAAAAAAAAAATTACGATCCACGCATTGAAATTTTTTTTAAAGAAATTTTAAGTTTTTGAAGGCTGCACAAAAATATCATTTTCTCAAAAAGTATCCGTCGCATCGCAAAACGGATTGCAGATTTGGAATCCTCATGTAATTTTCTTTCGGATAACATTAGCTCCTGTCGATTGGAGCATCTTGGCGAGATGAAAGAAAAATTACGATCCACGCATTGAAATTTTTTTTAAAGAAATTTTAAGTTTTTAAAGGCTGCACAAAAATATAATTTTCTCAAAAAGTATCCGTCGCATTGCAAAACTGATTGCAGATTTAGAATTCCCATGGAATTTCCTTTTGGATAACATTACCTTTTGTCGATTGGAGCATCTTGGCGAGATAAAAGAAAAATTACGATCCACGCATTGAAATTTCTTTTAAAGAAATTTTAAGTTTTTGAAGGCTGCACGAAAATATCATTTTCTCAAAAAGTATCCGTCGCATAGCAAAATGGATTGATTTGGAATCCTCCTGACATTTTCTTTCGGATAACATTACCTTTTTGTCGATTGGAGCATCTTGGCGCGATATAAGAAAAATTACGATCCACGCATTGGTTTTTTTACAGAAATTTTAAGTTTTTGAAGGCTGCACAAAAATATCATTTTCTCAAAAAGTATCTGTCGCATCGCAAAACGGATTGCAGATTTGGAATCCTCATGGAATTTTCTTTTGGATAACATTACCTTTTGTCGATTGGAGCATCTTGGCGAGATAAAAGAAAAATTACGATCCACGCGTTGAAATTTTTTTTAAAGAAATTTAAAGTTTTTGAAGGCTGCACAAAAATATCATTTTCTCAAAAAGTATCCGTCGCATCGCAAAATGGATTGATTTGGAATCCTCATGAAATTTTCTTTCGGATAACATTACCTTTTGTCGATTGGAGCATCTTAACGAGATAAAAGAAAAATTACGATCGAATGGATTGATTTGGAATCCTCATGAAATTTTCTTTCGGATAATATTACCCTTTGTCGATTGGAGCATCTTGGCGACATAAAAGAAAAAATTACGATCCACGCATTGAAATTTTTTTTAAAGAAATTTTAAGTTTTTGAAGGCTGCACAAAAATATCATTTTCTCAAAAAGTATCCGTCGCATCGCAAAATGGATTGATTTGGAATCCTCATGAAATTTTCTTTCGGATAACATTACCTTTTGTCGATTGGAGCATCTTAACGAGATAAAAGAAAAATTACGATCGAATGGATTGATTTGGAATCCTCATGAAATTTTCTTTCGGATAATATTACCCTTTGTCGATTGGAGCATCTTGGCGAGATAAAAAAAAAATTACGATCCACGCATTGAAATTTTTTTTAAAGAAATTTTAAGTTTTTGAAGGCTGCACAAAAATATCATTTTCTCAAAAAGTATCCGTCGCATCGCAAAACGGATTGCAGATTTGGAATCCTCATGTAATTTTCTTTCGGATAACATTAGCTCCTGTCGATTGGAGCATCTTGGCGAGATGAAAGAAAAATTACGATCCACGCATTGAAATTTTTTTTAAAGAAATTTTAAGTTTTTAAAGGCTGCACAAAAATATAATTTTCTCAAAAAGTATCCGTCGCATTGCAAAACTGATTGCAGATTTAGAATTCCCATGGAATTTCCTTTTGGATAACATTACCTTTTGTCGATTGGAGCATCTTGGCGAGATAAAAGAAAAATTACGATCCACGCATTGAAATTTCTTTTAAAGAAATTTTAAGTTTTTGAAGGCTGCACAAAAATATCATTTTCTCAAAAAGTATCCGTCGCATCGCAAAACGGATTGCAGATTTGGAATCCTCATGGAATTTTCTTTCGGATAACATTACCTTTTGTCGATTGGAGCATCTTTGCGAGATAAAAGAAAAATTACGATCCACGCATTGAAATTTTTTTAAAGAAATTTTAAGTTTTTGAAGGCTGCACAAAAATATCATTTTCTCAAAAAGTATCCGTCGCATCGCAAAACTAATTGCAGATTTAGAATCCCCATGGAATTTTCTTTCGGATAACATTACCTTTTGTCGATTGGAGCATCTTGGCGACATAAAAGAAAAAATACGATCCACGCATTGAAATTTCTTTTAAAGAAATTTTAAGTTTTTGAAGGCTGCACAAAAATATCATTTTCTCTAAAAGTATCCGTCGCAAAGCAAAATGGATTGATTTGGAATCCTCCTGAAATTTTCTTTCGGATAACATTACCTTTTTGTCGATTGGAGCATCTTGGCGCGATATAAGAAAAATTACGATCCACGCATTGATTTTTTTACAGAAATTTTAAGTTTTTGAAGGCTGCACAAAAATATCATTTCCTCAAAAAGTATCCGTCGCATCTTAAAACTGATTGCAGATTTAGAATCCCCATGAAATTTTCTTTTGGATGGCATTGCCTTTTGTGGATTGGAGCATCTTGGCGCGATATAAGAAAAATTACGATCCACGCATTGAAATTTTTTTTAAAGAAATTTTAAGTTTTTGAAGGCTGCACAAAAATATCATTTTCTCAAAAAGTATCCGTCGCATCGCAAAATGGATTGATTTGGAATCCTCATGAAATTTTCTTTCGGATAACATTACCTTTTGTCGATTGGAGCATCTTGGCGCGATATAAGAAAAATTACGATCCACGAATAGAATTTTTTTTTTTAAATTTTAAGTTTTTGAAGGCTGCACAAAAATATCATTTTCTCAAAAAGTATCCGTCGCATCGCAAAATGGATTGATTTGGAATCCTCATGAAATTTTCTTTCGGATAACATTACCTTTTGTCGATTGGAGCATCTTGGCGCGATATAAGAAAAATTACGATCCACGAATAGAATTTTTTTTTTAAATTTTAAGTTTTTGAAGGCTGCACAAAAATAAAATTTTCTCAAAAAGTATCCGTCGCATCGGAAAACTGATTGCAGATTTAGAATCCCCATGGAATTTTCTTTTGGATAACATTACCTTTTGTCGATTGGAGCATCTTGGCGAGATAAAAGAAAAATTACGATCCACGCATTGAAATTTCTTTTAAAGAAATTTTAAGTTTTTGAAGGCTGCACGAAAATATCATTTTCTCAAAAAGTATCCGTCGCATAGCAAAATGGATTGATTTGGAATCCTCCTGACATTTTCTTTCGGATAACATTACCTTTTTGTCGATTGGAGCATCTTGGCGCGATATAAGAAAAATTACGATCCACGCATTGGTTTTTTTACAGAAATTTTAAGTTTTTGAAGGCTGCACAAAAATATCATTTTCTCAAAAAGTATCTGTCGCATGGCAAAAGGGATTGCAGATTTGGAATCCTCATGGAATTTTCTTTTGGATAACATTACCTTTTGTCGATTGGAGCATCTTGGCGAGATAAAAGAAAAATTACGATCCACGCATTGAAATTTCTTTTAAAGAAATTTTAAGCTTTTGAAGGCTGCACAAAAATATCATTTTCTCAAAAAGTATCCGTCGCATAGCAAAATGGATTGATTTGGAATCCTCCTGAAATTTTCTTTCGGATAACATTACCTTTTGTCGATTGGAGCATCTTGGCGAGATAAAAGAAAAATTACGATCGAATGGATTGATTTGGAATCCTCATGAAATTTTCTTTCGGATAATATTACCCTTTGTCGATTGGAGCATCTTGGCGAGATAAAAGAAAAATTACGATCCACGCATTGAAATTTTTTTTAAAGAAATTTTAAGTTTTTGACGGCTGCACAAAAATATCATTTTCTCAAAAAGTATCCGTCGCATCGCAAAATGGATTGATTTGGAATCCTCATGAAATTTTCTTTCGGATAACATTACTTTTTGTCGATTGGAGCATCTTGGCGAGATAAAAGAAAAATTACGATCCACGCATTGATTTTTTTTTTATGAAATTTTAATTTTTTGAAGGCTGCACAAAAATATCATTTTCTCAAAAAGTATCCGTCGCATCGCAAAATGGATTGATTTGGAATCCTCATGAAATTTTCTTTCGGATAACATTACCTTTTGTCGATTGGAGCATCTTGGCGCGATATAAGAAAAATTACGATCTACGAATAGAATTTTTTTTTTTTAAATTTTAAGTTTTTGAAGGCTGCACAAAAATATCATTTTCTCAAAAAGTATCCGTCGCATCGCAAAATGGATTGATTTGGAATCCTCATGAAATTTTCTTTCGGATAACATTACCTTTTGTCGATTGGAGCATCTTGGCGCGATATAAGAAAAATTACGATCCACGAATAGAATTTTTTTTTTTAAATTTTAAGTTTTTGAAGGCTGCACAAAAATATAATTTTCTCAAAAAGTATCCGTCGCATCGCAAAACTGATTGCAGATTTAGAATCCAAATGGAATTTTCTTTTGGATAACATTACCTTTTGTCGATTGGAGCATCTTGGCGAGATAAAAGAAAAATTACGATCCACGCATTGAAATTTCTTTTAAAGAAATTTTAAGTTTTTGAAGGCTGCACGAAAATATCATTTTCTCAAAAAGTATCCGTCGCATAGCAAAATGGATTGATTTGGAATCCTCCTGACATTTTCTTTCGGATAACATTACCTTTTTGTCGATTGGAGCATCTTGGCGCGATATAAGAAAAATTACGATCCACGCATTGGTTTTTTTACAGAAATTTTAAGTTTTTGAAGGCTGCACAAAAATATCATTTTCTCAAAAAGTATCTGTCGCATCGCAAAACGGATTGCAGATTTGGAATCCTCATGGAATTTTCTTTTGGATAACATTACCTTTTGTCGATTGGAGCATCTTGGCGAGATAAAAGAAAAATTACGATCCACGCGTTGAAATTTTTTTTAAAGAAATTTAAAGTTTTTGAAGGCTGCACAAAAATATCATTTTCTCAAAAAGTATCCGTCGCATAGCAAAATGGATTGATTTGGAATCCTCCTGACATTTTCTTTCGGATAACATTACCTTTTTGTCGATTGGAGCATCTTGGCGCGATATAAGAAAAATTACGATCCACGCATTGATTTTTTTACAGAAATTTTAAGTTTTTGAAGGCTGCACAAAAATATCATTTCCTCAAAAAGTATCCGTCGCATCTTAAAACTGATTGCAGATTTAGAATCCCCATGAAATTTTCTTTTGGATGGCATTGCCTTTTGTGGATTGGAGCATCTTGGCGCGATATAAGAAAAATTACGATCCACGCATTGAAATTTTTTTTAAAGAAATTTTAATTTTTTGAAGGCTGCACAAAAATATCATTTTCTCAAAAAGTATCCGTCGCATCGCAAAATGGATTGATTTGGAATCCTCATGAAATTTTCTTTCGGATAACATTACCTTTTGTCGATTGGAGCATCTTAACGAGATAAAAGAAAAATTACGATCGAATGGATTGATTTGGAATCCTCATGAAATTTTCTTTCGGATAATATTACCCTTTGTCGATTGGAGCATCTTGGCGAGATAAAAAAAAAATTACGATCCACGCATTGAAATTTTTTTTAAAGAAATTTTAAGTTTTTGAAGGCTGCACAAAAATATCATTTTCTCAAAAAGTATCCGTCGCATCGCAAAACGGATTGCAGATTTGGAATCCTCATGTAATTTTCTTTCGGATAACATTAGCTCCTGTCGATTGGAGCATCTTGGCGAGATAAAAGAAAAATTACGATCCACGCATTGAAATTTCTTTTAAAGAAATTTTAAGTTTTTGAAGGCTGCACAAAAATATCATTTTCTCAAAAAGTATCCGTCGCATCGCAAAACGGATTGCAGATTTGGAATCCTCATGGAATTTTCTTTCGGATAACATTACCTTTTGTCGATTGGAGCATCTTTGCGAGATAAAAGAAAAATTACGATCCACGCATTGAAATTTTTTTAAAGAAATTTTAAGTTTTTGAAGGCTGCACAAAAATATCATTTTCTCAAAAAGTATCCGTCGCATCGCAAAACTAATTGCAGATTTAGAATCCCCATGGAATTTTCTTTCGGATAACATTACCTTTTGTCGATTGGAGCATCTTGGCGACATAAAAGAAAAAATACGATCCACGCATTGAAATTTCTTTTAAAGAAATTTTAAGTTTTTGAAGGCTGCACAAAAATATCATTTTCTCTAAAAGTATCCGTCGCAAAGCAAAATGGATTGATTTGGAATCCTCCTGAAATTTTCTTTCGGATAACATTACCTTTTTGTCGATTGGAGCATCTTGGCGCGATATAAGAAAAATTACGATCCACGCATTGATTTTTTTACAGAAATTTTAAGTTTTTGAAGGCTGCACAAAAATATCATTTCCTCAAAAAGTATCCGTCGCATCTTAAAACTGATTGCAGATTTAGAATCCCCATGAAATTTTCTTTTGGATGGCATTGCCTTTTGTGGATTGGAGCATCTTGGCGCGATATAAGAAAAATTACGATCCACGCATTGAAATTTTTTTTAAAGAAATTTTAAGTTTTTGAAGGCTGCACAAAAATATCATTTTCTCAAAAAGTATCCGTCGCATCGCAAAATGGATTGATTTGGAATCCTCATGAAATTTTCTTTCGGATAACATTACCTTTTGTCGATTGGAGCATCTTGGCGCGATATAAGAAAAATTACGATCCACGAATAGAATTTTTTTTTTTAAATTTTAAGTTTTTGAAGGCTGCACAAAAATATCATTTTCTCAAAAAGTATCCGTCGCATCGCAAAATGGATTGATTTGGAATCCTCATGAAATTTTCTTTCGGATAACATTACCTTTTGTCGATTGGAGCATCTTGGCGCGATATAAGAAAAATTACGATCCACGAATAGAATTTTTTTTTTAAATTTTAAGTTTTTGAAGGCTGCACAAAAATAAAATTTTCTCAAAAAGTATCCGTCGCATCGGAAAACTGATTGCAGATTTAGAATCCCCATGGAATTTTCTTTTGGATAACATTACCTTTTGTCGATTGGAGCATCTTGGCGAGATAAAAGAAAAATTACGATCCACGCATTGAAATTTCTTTTAAAGAAATTTTAAGTTTTTGAAGGCTGCACGAAAATATCATTTTCTCAAAAAGTATCCGTCGCATAGCAAAATGGATTGATTTGGAATCCTCCTGACATTTTCTTTCGGATAACATTACCTTTTTGTCGATTGGAGCATCTTGGCGCGATATAAGAAAAATTACGATCCACGCATTGGTTTTTTTACAGAAATTTTAAGTTTTTGAAGGCTGCACAAAAATATCATTTTCTCAAAAAGTATCTGTCGCATGGCAAAAGGGATTGCAGATTTGGAATCCTCATGGAATTTTCTTTTGGATAACATTACCTTTTGTCGATTGGAGCATCTTGGCGAGATAAAAGAAAAATTACGATCCACGCATTGAAATTTCTTTTAAAGAAATTTTAAGCTTTTGAAGGCTGCACAAAAATATCATTTTCTCAAAAAGTATCCGTCGCATAGCAAAATGGATTGATTTGGAATCCTCCTGAAATTTTCTTTCGGATAACATTACCTTTTGTCGATTGGAGCATCTTGGCGAGATAAAAGAAAAATTACGATCGAATGGATTGATTTGGAATCCTCATGAAATTTTCTTTCGGATAATATTACCCTTTGTCGATTGGAGCATCTTGGCGAGATAAAAGAAAAATTACGATCCACGCATTGAAATTTTTTTTAAAGAAATTTTAAGTTTTTGACGGCTGCACAAAAATATCATTTTCTCAAAAAGTATCCGTCGCATCGCAAAATGGATTGATTTGGAATCCTCATGAAATTTTCTTTCGGATAACATTACTTTTTGTCGATTGGAGCATCTTGGCGAGATAAAAGAAAAATTACGATCCACGCATTGATTTTTTTTTTATGAAATTTTAATTTTTTGAAGGCTGCACAAAAATATCATTTTCTCAAAAAGTATCCGTCGCATCGCAAAATGGATTGATTTGGAATCCTCATGAAATTTTCTTTCGGATAACATTACCTTTTGTCGATTGGAGCATCTTGGCGCGATATAAGAAAAATTACGATCTACGAATAGAATTTTTTTTTTTTAAATTTTAAGTTTTTGAAGGCTGCACAAAAATATCATTTTCTCAAAAAGTATCCGTCGCATCGCAAAATGGATTGATTTGGAATCCTCATGAAATTTTCTTTCGGATAACATTACCTTTTGTCGATTGGAGCATCTTGGCGCGATATAAGAAAAATTACGATCCACGAATAGAATTTTTTTTTTTAAATTTTAAGTTTTTGAAGGCTGCACAAAAATATAATTTTCTCAAAAAGTATCCGTCGCATCGCAAAACTGATTGCAGATTTAGAATCCAAATGGAATTTTCTTTTGGATAACATTACCTTTTGTCGATTGGAGCATCTTGGCGAGATAAAAGAAAAATTACGATCCACGCATTGAAATTTCTTTTAAAGAAATTTTAAGTTTTTGAAGGCTGCACGAAAATATCATTTTCTCAAAAAGTATCCGTCGCATAGCAAAATGGATTGATTTGGAATCCTCCTGACATTTTCTTTCGGATAACATTACCTTTTTGTCGATTGGAGCATCTTGGCGCGATATAAGAAAAATTACGATCCACGCATTGGTTTTTTTACAGAAATTTTAAGTTTTTGAAGGCTGCACAAAAATATCATTTTCTCAAAAAGTATCTGTCGCATCGCAAAACGGATTGCAGATTTGGAATCCTCATGGAATTTTCTTTTGGATAACATTACCTTTTGTCGATTGGAGCATCTTGGCGAGATAAAAGAAAAATTACGATCCACGCGTTGAAATTTTTTTTAAAGAAATTTAAAGTTTTTGAAGGCTGCACAAAAATATCATTTTCTCAAAAAGTATCCGTCGCATAGCAAAATGGATTGATTTGGAATCCTCCTGACATTTTCTTTCGGATAACATTACCTTTTTGTCGATTGGAGCATCTTGGCGCGATATAAGAAAAATTACGATCCACGCATTGATTTTTTTACAGAAATTTTAAGTTTTTGAAGGCTGCACAAAAATATCATTTCCTCAAAAAGTATCCGTCGCATCTTAAAACTGATTGCAGATTTAGAATCCCCATGAAATTTTCTTTTGGATGGCATTGCCTTTTGTGGATTGGAGCATCTTGGCGCGATATAAGAAAAATTACGATCCACGCATTGAAATTTTTTTTAAAGAAATTTTAATTTTTTGAAGGCTGCACAAAAATATCATTTTCTCAAAAAGTATCCGTCGCATCGCAAAATGGATTGATTTGGAATCCTCATGAAATTTTCTTTCGGATAACATTACCTTTTGTCGATTGGAGCATCTTAACGAGATAAAAGAAAAATTACGATCGAATGGATTGATTTGGAATCCTCATGAAATTTTCTTTCGGATAATATTACCCTTTGTCGATTGGAGCATCTTGGCGAGATAAAAAAAAAATTACGATCCACGCATTGAAATTTTTTTTAAAGAAATTTTAAGTTTTTGAAGGCTGCACAAAAATATCATTTTCTCAAAAAGTATCCGTCGCATCGCAAAACGGATTGCAGATTTGGAATCCTCATGTAATTTTCTTTCGGATAACATTAGCTCCTGTCGATTGGAGCATCTTGGCGAGATAAAAGAAAAATTACGATCCACGCATTGAAATTTCTTTTAAAGAAATTTTAAGTTTTTGAAGGCTGCACAAAAATATCATTTTCTCAAAAAGTATCCGTCGCATCGCAAAACGGATTGCAGATTTGGAATCCTCATGGAATTTTCTTTCGGATAACATTACCTTTTGTCGATTGGAGCATCTTTGCGAGATAAAAGAAAAATTACGATCCACGCATTGAAATTTTTTTAAAGAAATTTAAAGTTTTTGAAGGCTGCACAAAAATATCATTTTCTCAAAAAGTATCCGTCGCATAGCAAAATGGATTGATTTGGAATCCTCCTGACATTTTCTTTCGGATAACATTACCTTTTTGTCGATTGGAGCATCTTGGCGCGATATAAGAAAAATTACGATCCACGCATTGATTTTTTTACAGAAATTTTAAGTTTTTGAAGGCTGCACAAAAATATCATTTCCTCAAAAAGTATCCGTCGCATCTTAAAACTGATTGCAGATTTAGAATCCCCATGAAATTTTCTTTTGGATGGCATTGCCTTTTGTGGATTGGAGCATCTTGGCGCGATATAAGAAAAATTACGATCCACGCATTGAAATTTTTTTTAAAGAAATTTTAATTTTTTGAAGGCTGCACAAAAATATCATTTTCTCAAAAAGTATCCGTCGCATCGCAAAATGGATTGATTTGGAATCCTCCTGAAATTTTCTTTCGGATAACATTACCTTTTTGTCGATTGGAGCATCTTGGCGCGATATAAGAAAAATTACGATCCACGCATTGATTTTTTTACAGAAATTTTAAGTTTTTGAAGGCTGCACAAAAATATCATTTCCTCAAAAAGTATCCGTCGCATCTTAAAACTGATTGCAGATTTAGAATCCCCATGAAATTTTCTTTTGGATGGCATTGCCTTTTGTGGATTGGAGCATCTTGGCGCGATATAAGAAAAATTACGATCCACGCATTGAAATTTTTTTTAAAGAAATTTTAAGTTTTTGAAGGCTGCACAAAAATATCATTTTCTCAAAAAGTATCCGTCGCATCGCAAAATGGATTGATTTGGAATCCTCATGAAATTTTCTTTCGGATAACATTACCTTTTGTCGATTGGAGCATCTTGGCGCGATATAAGAAAAATTACGATCCACGAATAGAATTTTTTTTTTTAAATTTTAAGTTTTTGAAGGCTGCACAAAAATATCATTTTCTCAAAAAGTATCCGTCGCATCGCAAAATGGATTGATTTGGAATCCTCATGAAATTTTCTTTCGGATAACATTACCTTTTGTCGATTGGAGCATCTTGGCGCGATATAAGAAAAATTACGATCCACGAATAGAATTTTTTTTTTAAATTTTAAGTTTTTGAAGGCTGCACAAAAATAAAATTTTCTCAAAAAGTATCCGTCGCATCGGAAAACTGATTGCAGATTTAGAATCCCCATGGAATTTTCTTTTGGATAACATTACCTTTTGTCGATTGGAGCATCTTGGCGAGATAAAAGAAAAATTACGATCCACGCATTGAAATTTCTTTTAAAGAAATTTTAAGTTTTTGAAGGCTGCACGAAAATATCATTTTCTCAAAAAGTATCTGTCGCATAGCAAAATGGATTGATTTGGAATCCTCCTGACATTTTCTTTCGGATAACATTACCTTTTTGTCGATTGGAGCATCTTGGCGCGATATAAGAAAAATTACGATCCACGCATTGGTTTTTTTACAGAAATTTTAAGTTTTTGAAGGCTGCACAAAAATATCATTTTCTCAAAAAGTATCTGTCGCATGGCAAAAGGGATTGCAGATTTGGAATCCTCATGGAATTTTCTTTTGGATAACATTACCTTTTGTCGATTGGAGCATCTTGGCGAGATAAAAGAAAAATTACGATCCACGCATTGAAATTTCTTTTAAAGAAATTTTAAGCTTTTGAAGGCTGCACAAAAATATCATTTTCTCAAAAAGTATCCGTCGCATAGCAAAATGGATTGATTTGGAATCCTCCTGAAATTTTCTTTCGGATAACATTACCTTTTGTCGATTGGAGCATCTTGGCGAGATAAAAGAAAAATTACGATCGAATGGATTGATTTGGAATCCTCATGAAATTTTCTTTCGGATAATATTACCCTTTGTCGATTGGAGCATCTTGGCGAGATAAAAGAAAAATTACGATCCACGCATTGAAATTTTTTTTAAAGAAATTTTAAGTTTTTGACGGCTGCACAAAAATATCATTTTCTCAAAAAGTATCCGTCGCATCGCAAAATGGATTGATTTGGAATCCTCATGAAATTTTCTTTCGGATAACATTACTTTTTGTCGATTGGAGCATCTTGGCGAGATAAAAGAAAAATTACGATCCACGCATTGATTTTTTTTTTATGAAATTTTAATTTTTTGAAGGCTGCACAAAAATATCATTTTCTCAAAAAGTATCCGTCGCATCGCAAAATGGATTGATTTGGAATCCTCATGAAATTTTCTTTCGGATAACATTACCTTTTGTCGATTGGAGCATCTTGGCGCGATATAAGAAAAATTACGATCTACGAATAGAATTTTTTTTTTTTAAATTTTAAGTTTTTGAAGGCTGCACAAAAATATCATTTTCTCAAAAAGTATCCGTCGCATCGCAAAATGGATTGATTTGGAATCCTCATGAAATTTTCTTTCGGATAACATTACCTTTTGTCGATTGGAGCATCTTGGCGAGATAAAAGAAAAATTACGATCGAATGGATTGATTTGGAATCCTCATGAAATTTTCTTTCGGATAATATTACCCTTTGTCGATTGGAGCATCTTGGCGAGATAAAAAAAAAATTACGATCCACGCATTGAAATTTTTTTTAAAGAAATTTTAAGTTTTTGACGGCTGCACAAAAATATCATTTTCTCAAAAAGTATCCGTCGCATCGCAAAATGGATTGATTTGGAATCCTCATGAAATTTTCTTTCGGATAACATTACCTTTTGTCGATTGGAGCATCTTGGCGCGATATAAGAAAAATTACGATCTACGAATAGAATTTTTTTTTTTTAAATTTTAAGTTTTTGAAGGCTGCACAAAAATATCATTTTCTCAAAAAGTATCCGTCGCATCGCAAAATGGATTGATTTGGAATCCTCATGAAATTTTCTTTCGGATAACATTACCTTTTGTCGATTGGAGCATCTTGGCGAGATAAAAGAAAAATTACGATCGAATGGATTGATTTGGAATCCTCATGAAATTTTCTTTCGGATAATATTACCCTTTGTCGATTGGAGCATCTTGGCGAGATAAAAAAAAAATTACGATCCACGCATTGAAATTTTTTTTAAAGAAATTTTAAGTTTTTGACG